>OX424573.1:110643137-110800637 GCA_949152435.1 Gastracanthus pulcherrimus | reverse complement strand
TTTCAAAACCTAGTTTAACCTATGAGAAGATTTTTTAGTAACCGGAGTAGTTCAGCGGATATAGTTTTGCTCGCGCGCTAACTGGTCAAAACACAAGAAGCTACTTTTCGGTTTGAAACTTACCTATAATTGATCGCGGTAATGGCGTTGTGCGAAAGTGCAGCTAAGGGCACTTTAGGATAGCCCGTAACACGTGTGGTGGTTGAGAGGATACGGAGTCTGACGGAAAATAAGTTTCGGATTTATCCTGATTTTAATATAAAATATCACAAAATAAAGTGAGCATTTATTGCTCTTAAAAGTAACTATATACAGGTTGTATTAAAGTGTAACTGTTAGTGTAAATTAACACGTGGTCGCGAAAACAAGCGTCGCGAGACGCGCACCGAGGTTGCCATATCAGTGGTCGAACCGGAAGAGAGTGAGCTCAGCGAGAACAATGAGTTTTGACCTCGCTTCACCGAAATCAGTAAGAAAGAAAGTGGGAGAAAGCGCGCACCTGTGTCCTTAGTCGCAAGAAATCATGCGAGCGAGTACTTCAAATCTTGCGAGAGAGAGAAACACAGTGCGCGCGAAAATATGAAATGTAATAGGGCCGCTGCAAGTGCAGACGGCCCGAACAAGTTTTTTCTTTTACGTCAATTGACGGTTGAATCACGCGATTTTTTTTTACATTTTCGGTATTTTCAAACGACTTTTGACGTTCTTTCTGGTCGATCTATGCATTCTCCAGTGTATTCGTGTATTATTTGACCATCGGCATTCGAAAGCTGACATGAAAACCTTCAATTTAAGCTCTGGTAAAGTGTCTTGGGCCCTTGGCACTCGCTGTGGCCACTTTAACGTTTTATGTAAAGTGCAGGTATCAAATCTGATATCCGTTGCCTCGGATATCACTCTTATAAACAGCCATACCGTCGCTTGCTGTTGTCCTACGAAGTTGAGTAAAGACTCAAATTAAAGGTTTTGAAGTCAGCTACTCAAAAATATACTCAGCAAAGGTCGAAATTGAGGAAAAAAGTACTGTAAAGAAGAAGATTCTTTAAAAAAATTCACGAAGCCGATTTCTTTCATATCTTGATCGTTTTCACACGGATACGGGGAAAAATATCACCAGATGACAGCATCATATATTTATGAGTTTGGGGTCGCTGAATCCGAATCTGCGGTCTGTTTAGTAGAAACCGCGTCAGGATTCATCCCTAACCTTAAAAATAACCTATCACACAACAAAAATAGGCTTCTCTATGGGGGAAATATTACGTCTACCTGTATTATCTGAACTTTCTTCAGACTGCATGACCATACTATTATGTTTTCTGGATCGCTAAATCCGAATCTTTATCAATTCAACTTCAGCAGATCATCACTCATTTCGAACCCCAAGATCAAACCTCAAAAATATATTTAAACTGATTATATTTAAGAGGAGAAAAATAATAGATAAGTAATTTTATAATATTGTATTATATGCGTGCTTGCATATGTGTGCTCGTGTGTGTGTGTGTGTGCATATGCGCGTGTGTAGAGAGAAAGGCTTGCATGGAAAGGCGCTGCATGGTAGGGTAAGCGCTTGCGCGCGAACCACCGCTACACATTGCACAATTGCTGTAACAATATCTACACCCACATTTACACTCTTCTACCTATTCTTCCACAAATCTGTTGGAGGGGGTAGGTGGAGGAGTGGGAGTTTGCTTTGTCTAGCGATTGGGTAGCACATACTACTACTACCATTTGAAAAAACATGATGTTTCCGCGAGTAGTTGCCACCTTACTATTCGCCGTCAAAACAAATTTGACCTTGACCTCAGATGACCACGACTGGCGCCAGTGAGTTACACTTAGCACCAGCGGTGTAACATCTGACTTGATGACTCATCATATATTATCTGAGTAACACATGATTCTAAATAAATTTTTTCTCTTTTAAATTAATTTTATTATTTAAAGAAGAAAATGAACCTAATTAAATTGTAATATTTGAATGAAAGTATCAAATATTTTTTTTATAAAAGACTTGAATCATTAAAATATAAAATTATAAATGGTTTCAAGAGGAAAAGGACAAATAATCAGGTTAATAAAAAGAAAGTAAGTGCAATTAAATGTTCTTATTTATTTGATGATAATCGATTATTTAGTATATCTATTATATTTACACATGTAGAGATACGAGTAGATAAAGTACACACCTATTACATCATGTTTACAAAGAGGAATTTGTTTATTCAATTCCTTTGAACGTATTTTGTACGCTGGTTGTTATAAAGTTAATTACATTATCGTCAACTGTATTTACAACGTCTTTAACAATACCAGGTGCAAATATTTGTAATTGCGCTTCATGCATAAGACTACTTTTATTTACAATAAATTCAATAACTTCATCTGCAAAGCAACTTACACTACCCGTTAGAGAATTTAAGTATTCGAGGCGAGCGTCAATACACTTTTCTACGTATTCGGTAATACAGTCAAAAGTAACTTTCTTCATAATACAACTATGCCGAAAACTATTCGATAGCTTTATCTTGATGACTACGTGTGAATATTAAAATACAACCATTACCATAAATCTTTTGATCCCTTGATTCATCAGCATCCCCACGGAAATACTTCACAATATCAGCAAAAGTATCTTTAAATTCTGGCCAATCACTGATTCAGAACGCTATTCCCTCAAAGTCAGAAGGCAATAGTCGTACAGTTGGTCGGTAATATTCGTCTTTGTAACTATCGTATTCTAAGCCAACGATAATCTTCTTGGTAAAAGACTTGTTTAGTCCATATAACGTGCTGAATATCTGATGCGGATGACGAGTGGTTCGTGGTTGGTCAGCCTTGTTGTCGTTTCTCTTCAAGTGGTTAGAAATGACTGATGTATAAGTGTCACCATGTTAGCTCTTAATATATCTTTCAAACTAGGAGTAGAGGTGGAAAGTGAAAATATTCGAAAAGGAGGGAGGGGTTATCACATAACAAAAAATACTGCTATTCCGAGAAGACTGAGGAATGCTACGTCAGACGACGTGTCGAGTTAAAACGACAATGTTTTGGTGAGGGTGTCATGTTTCACAAAAGTAGTAGAAAAATTATTGAGAAACTTCTTGAAACTTGATACGAACGTAAGAATGTTGCATCAGCCAGATAATATCATGTTTCAATAATGACAGTTTAGAGCTACAGTTTAGTAAATATCTGACAATGCAGCTACCTCTGCCAATGAAATTTCTATCAACTTTTTTTTATATTTTACAAAGCGTCTGGCTATACTATCTTTTTTCTTCAAGACGGTTCAACATGATACAAAATTGGCCATATACATCGAATAATTCACTCTGTAATGGCGTTACATGCCAATGAAATTGTTTACAATTTTTTCGTAAGCGATCTATATGGTCCGGTATTAATGGCGGTAATCCAAAACTATCAAAATATAAAGCATTCCAAGATTTATCAACGTATATGGCGATCGAGTGCATACCAGATCTCTCCTGATTTTCAGTGTTTTTTTTGTATTACGCAGCCTCTTCAGTCTGTTCTATTAAAATAAAAGAGTTGCAGAGTATTTGCGCCCCAAATTCAATAAATCCCAGGGAGAAAACGAAAAAAAATTTGATTTTTCAAATTTCTTTTAGATTAAATTATATATTTGGCTAGAGAAACATATTTAGCTGCTATATTTTGATCCAATCATTAAGTTTTTAATTTTTGTATATTTCTTCACGCCCATAAAATATCGAAATTTTCGAAAAAATCTAGAAAAATGGCGTTTTTTTATGTAATTAGGATTTTTCTATAATATAGGTTAAGAAAATGGTAGTTTTATGGAGTTTATCAGAAAGCTTATGAAATTATCTACATTATATATTGCAGAATATGCTGTTAGAAAGAAAACAAAATCGAGAAATGTAGCGATTGTTGACGTAATTAGGACTTTTCGACTATATGAGTCATGAAAAAGGTAGGTTTGTGGGGTCCATTAAAAAGCTTATAAAAGTACCTACAAATATAATCAAGATATAATATGATATCTGTTATATACCGAGAATTATGCCATTTAGAAGAAAGGAATATTACAAATATATTGGCTTCCTCTCACTTCAATTCAAGTTATATACACCAAATACTGTATTTTTAATTTTGTATACATGTCCGTAAGTCATGAGAATAAAAGTATTCTTAAAAGATTTATCACGATATCCTGATTTAAAATAAAAGTCATTTTGACAACTTATAGCAAAACCTTGATTCTCTGAAGTGGTCAGGCAATGCGCTAAGTATTGGTCGTTAGGTGATACAATTTAATCTCGCTATTCTTTTCTCTCAATGAATCATTTATTAGTATTAATTCGGATTGAAATGTACTTTCTGAAAAACGTAACTATAAAACGTTTTATTAAAAAAGATGAAAGTTCACTGTTGTACTTATTGAACTATTTACATATAGAATAGATAGATATAGAATGAGTATAGTATAGTAAATTGGTATGCTCGTCTTCTGTTCAAATTTTTTTCATATTTATTTAATGCATGTGGCAATAAATTCAGAGTGTAAAAAGTAAACATGCCGACCGCACGAACCGACGAAGCTAATCGTGAACATATTTGCCTTTTTTGCTTCGGTAAAAGCAAAACAATGGTAAATATTACTGATCACATGAAGTGCTTAGAGAGAAGCACTTTTCATATGATTCTATAGACACACGTCTACCTTCGGTATTTTACCGAAAAGAAAAAGTTTACTCTCAAATCTAATGAATGAAAATTGCAGAGGTAAACTGAAGCAGAAATAACTGAGAAAAATTGTTAATCGGTTTTTTCAAAATATTTATATAAATTTATGAGTAAATACAATTTAAACTTTTAGATAGGGCAACCACATCTGCTATTGACAATCGATGTACTCACTGCTTTTCGCTTATTTCAACAAAGACATCGCATAAATGTAATCTGACTACGCGTATGAACAATCTCACTAAAGCTATTGAGCAAATTGGCCCAAAAAGTTCTAAATAAATGATTACCTCATTATTAAAAAGAAAATTACAAGAAGAAAATAATGTTGAAGAAAAAACACTGTCGCTCTCTTAATGTAAAGGTGGTAAACGTCTTAAAGCTGCAGTTGGTAAACAAATTTTTATAAAACAAGTTGAAACGCCACAAATAACTGCTGATGATTTTACAAAAATTCAACCGAATCTCCATTTAAGCCAGAACAAGACTGTCAGCATCGCTGCGGCCTTACGCGTTGCGTCAAAAAATTAAAAAATTATCGAGCCCAATTTGAAAAAAAAATTGTCTGGAAAAAGTCATTGTATCGACGAATATTTTGGAACTAAGACATTTCATTTTGTAAGTACGAGCAGCAATAAAATCGTTACTGCGATAAACTATGTCAAAAACAATCGTAACTCACTAGACGCGCATTATAAATTTGGCAGTTTCAATCGCAAGAAGTAAATAGTACTTAAAAAAAACGTCAAAAATATAATGAAGGTATTTCCGCTAAATGTTTCAAGGATTCTGGCGTCAATAAGCTCCTCATATTAGCACTGGCTCCTTCGTGTCAAGAGAATTATGAGAATGTTTCTCAATTATGGAAAATACTCAATATTAATGATTTTGAAGGGATCATTGCGACAGATTTAAAACTTGCTAACATCATTGTTGGGATAATGTCTCACAGCAACATATACCCATGCACTTGGTGTTACGCATCAAAACATGAATTGCACCAGTATGGAGATTATCGCACTGTAGAAAACACTTTGCAGAATTACGAGCAATGGAAAAAAGCCGGATCTTTAAAGGATCAGGCTAAATACTTTAAAAATTGTATTCATGCTCCACTCTTATCTACCGCAAAAGATAAGAGGTCTCTCGAAATTCTACCCTCGCCAGAGTTGCATTTAATGCTTGGGGTAGTGAACACACTGTATAATAGTTTGTTGAAGGATTGAGATAATACTGCTATAACCTGGGCGAAGGATTGCTCTGTATCTCGCGAAGTAAGTCATGGAGGATCTGCATGCAACGGGAATTCGTGCAGAATTCTATTAGAAAAAATTGATTTTCTGCGATCACGAAATCGCAATTTGGGATGTGTCAAGTTTATTGATGCTTTCGAAAAGTTTAGAGACGTTGTAAAAGCGTGTTTTAGTCATAAGCTTGACAATGATTACAAAAATAAAATTGAGGTTTTCAAAAGGAGTTATATTGATTTAGGGATCTCTATAACTTCTAAGGTTCATGCAGTTTGTTTCCATGTACTTGATTTTGCCAGAAAACGGGAGTTGGCCTCGCATTTTATAGCGAACAAGCAATAGATTCTGTGCCCTCTGATTTTAAGCCAATTTTTGCTAAGCATAAGGTACACAACAATCATCCAGAATACTTGGACAGATTAAGAAGAGCGCTTTGTGAATATAATAGGATTCAATCTTTTTAAAACAATAGTCATCATTTATTATTTTGTAAATACTTTTATAAATACTTCAATTCAAATTTTATATTAAAATTTGAATTTATTATACAGGAGAATTTTCTTTTATTTAACAATTCCCTAACACCCATTATGACTTTCAGTAGGAAAAACTTGATCAAGCACGTATAAGTGCTGTGTACAACTATATTCAATGTGTCATTATAATAATTTCGTAAATAACAATATATGATTATTACTTCGGAAATACTGTTATGTTCATGATTTACCAATATGCATGTAAAATACAGCATTTAGTGAATATAACTTGAATTTAAGTGAGAGGAAGCCAATATATTTGTAATATTCCTTACTTCTAAATGGCATATTTCTCGGTATATAACAAATAACATATTATATCTTGATTATATTTGTAGGTAATGTCATAAGCTTTTTAATGAACCCCATAAACCTACCCTTTCCATTACTCATATAGTCGAAAAGTCCTAATTACGTCAACATTCACTACATTTCTCGATTTTGTTTTCTTTCTAACGGCATATTCTGCAATATATAAAGAAGATAGAATACTTTATCTCGATCATACTTGTAGATAATTTCATAAGCTTTCCGATAAACCCCATAGAACTACCATTTTCCTGACGTATATTATAGAAACATCCCAATTACGTCATAAATCGCCATTTTTCTCGATTTTTCGAAGTTTTCGATATTCTATGGGCGTAAAAAAATATACAAAAAATAAAACCTTAATAATTGTATCAAAATTAAGTACCCACATAAAAAATAGCAGCTAAATATGTTTCTCTAGCCAAATATATCATTTATCATAAAAGACAATTTGAAAAATCGAGTTTATTTTCGTTTCCATCCTGGGATTTTTAGAATTCCGAACGCAAATACTCGTCAGGCATCCTAGAAATTATATCTACGAAGACCTGCCCCTGAGAAACTTTTGATTCTGGAGCCGCCATATGCGTAATCATCTATATTTAGCGATACTGCTCGCAACAACCGTGATTGAACGGCACCCTTACGTAAGGTTCACAAATGTCAGTATAAATCATGATCATGGATAGTAACCGATGGAAAGATGAGCTGGTCTAGCGCCCTTTATAGGATCTTGATTTTTAATAAGAATGCTTTGTATATTTTCAAACCCCAAAATTTTTTGTAATTTTTTGGACAGACAAAATTCGTTACTAAGCTCGGTACAAGTTGCCTTTGCACAAAGTCTATTAATCGTCACGTATCCACCACACTCGACTCTAAACTCAAAATGATCCTTCGAACAGTCTGAATTATTTATTTCGTGTATCAAACTCTGCACATCTTTATAAATTTCTGGCCGAATCAGTGACAGGGCACTGCTGTAATTTTCCACTCTTAATTTGTTTATCTCTAGATGCGTGTGTGGTATGTTGTCTAACAAAACTTCTCTGTCTTCTGCTTCTTCTTTATCCGTTGACACGTGATGAAACGTCGGATGTGTTTAAACCTCCGTAAGTGCGACTGACCATGACCCCTGTAGTCGTATTTGTTATGGTAACTGTGTAATAAAGTGTCTTGTAGTGTTGTCGTTAAAATATTGCGAACTGCTGTCACTGGGCAAAATGATATAAAACTGGTCCTTCATTTTATCTCTATTTTAAGTGATTCACCTTAACTCAAGAGTTAAACTTATCGGGGTAACCTTTTCAACTAACAAAATATTCCTTAGAGTGATCTTTACCTCTACTCTTTAAAACTTTCTCCACCTCGAAAATGTCTGTATTTAAATCTTTTCGCACTCTGCTCAGCTCTTCTGCGTAATACAAAACTCATCAATGTCTTTGTCTGCCAAGTCTTTTAAAAAGTATACCGGTGGTTGGTCTGTTAAAGAGATTCGAGCCATCTTGAATTGTTCCAACGTCCAACAGCTCTCGTAATCTTTGGCAAGGACGTTCTCTGCACGACCGACTCGAACCAAGTTACCAACACTATATTTAGGTTGTCGAAAAGCATGATTACCATATCGGCGTTCTAAATTTTTGCGAGCTTTGGCAACATTGTGCAGAGTCACCGAGGCAGGTGTAATTTTTATAGCTGAATGTTTACTGTTGTACGATTTTACGATTTTCGGCAAAACGTCAATGTAACGTCGTGTGTTTTTGTGAGTAAAATACCGCCACATTCTCTCCTTCGCAGTTCTTATAAATCTTTCCAGGATGGTGGCCTTTGTATCAGGGCAGCGTACCACTCTATACTCGATATCGTATTTATTAAAAACTTCTTGCATTTCGCGACCGATAACCTATTTTCCTTTGTCCTATTTATAACCTATTTTACTTTTGAAAGCATCATCGACGGTTCTCGAAGTATTGTCCTTGACTGATTCCATAAAACTGCACTTGCTTACCACGTTTATGACAGCTAAAAGGTAGCTGTAGCCATTATTGTAAGTTTGTATAGACCTCACATCCATCAAGTTAGCTTCCTACATATCATCAATATTTCGCACATTGTAACTTCCTCTTCGGAATCGATGTCTAACAGGTCTGTGCAAGTTGTAGACATCTTGACTCTAGCCATTCAATAACATCAGCGTATGCCAGAGGTTGCGGGAGGTTGTAGTAAAGGTTTTCAAACGTTTTATGCATTGTCCACCTTTTTATTCAATTTCTTTACCTTTGTTTTTTTATCACTCGACGTTGATTTTTATCTTGCTTGTTTTCTCTTTCTCTTTATAGACCTCTTGATGCGAGAAATTTTTTTTTCAAAGGTTATTTTATTAACTCTGCAACAAGCTTTCATTAAAGCCAACGTTCTTTCGTCAGTTTCCGTATCCTCTGCAAGTATACGAGAGAAAGTGTAATCTGCTAAAACTCGATCGGCTTGACGACAATCACCTTTTCTTTGTCAGCATAAGCGATATCGTGTTGACGACAGGCTTCATCCAAAGGATTAATTCCAACATCGATGCATTCAGCTAATTTAATACCTGGTCCATACAATCTGTAACCAGACATATGCATCTCAAACGGTAGTAAATCAATGAAGGTGTCCAAAACTCTGTTTTTTCGCGTAAATTTTCATCTTCTTGCAAGCTCACTTTTTTTCTTTCTCTTGAACTCCCCGCTCACTACACGCCATACTTGAACTTCTGTCCCCAATGCCGAAATTTTCTTCTTTTTTTTCTTCTCTGCGTCAGGCGCTTTTTTTCTTTTTTAAACTCTTTCTTTGACTGGTAAAGCACAAGCTCCTTCACCTGGGACGTTCCTGTTGTTATGTTGCTGCTGCGAGCAGATGAGTATTTACCACTACCACCACCATCAACATTACCACCTCTACTATCGAGATCATTCACAGAGTGGGGGCGTGGTGCAAGAACGTGAACAATGCCCTGTGCCGACGATCCGCTGGACGACGATTGAAGAATATTGCGTCAAACTCTTTTGTTGCCGATAAACTTTCAAGGAATTAATGATTCACGGAGTGCAATAGCAAACTGAACTTTTTCGGATGTGAAAGACACGTCCGGAATCGTCCGAATATGTCCTACCCTTCTGAATGTCGACGTGCTCCCAACGTTGAAAACTATCAGGCCGAGCCTAGATACCATCTCCATGATGAACTTTCCTCTGCTGCCCGGCACTGGGAGGCCCCACTCCAATGCTCGCGCATTGAAGTCGCGGGCAACTACGATCTCGCCTTCTATTTCGCGGATCGTGTCTTCCAGCTCGTCCAGACTTCGCCTGAATTGCTCAATACGGACGTTCCGGGTATAGTAGCAGCGCACGTAAGTTATGTCTCTGCTTCTCACCCACACAAAACAGCTTCCGGCCCCGTGTTCGTTCACTCTGATGGTGCGTGGGTCCACGTAGATTTCTTCTGTGCTAAGTGTGTCTTTGTACCACGTATGTTTGTTCCAGTCACAGTACTGCTCGCTGATTAGCAGTACATCAGCGGTCGTCTCAGATATACTCTGAGTCAGAAGGCTGTTGACTAATTCGGCTCTATGGAGGTTCGCTTGAAGAACCGTTATGCGGTCCATCATTAACGCATGGCTTTTGTCTGTCTAAGTGTTTCGCGAAACGCTGTACACTGCCCTGAGCCCGGCATGTGGCCCAGCTGTACTCGGTTTACTTTCAGGTCAGTGCACAAGACGCACTTCGCCTCGGTAGCCTTGCTGGCTGCTCCTTTGTGACCGTCCGCGTCATATTTGTAGCAGGCCTTGCTTCTGTTTGAGCCACGACAATCGCGCACTTGATGTCCATAAGCCAGACATCTGAAGCACCGCGGGAGCCGCTGCCACCTTCTCAGTCAGCAGTTCATGTAGCCGACTATCAGACGGTTCTTCTCGATGAGGAACTCTGCCTTTTGCCTGGTTCATCTCTACGATGGCTAGTCGCTGCTCTCTACTATTGGGCTTGGTCAGCAAAATGCTAATTTCACCCGTTGAAACTCCTGCTTCGTCAAAGACCTTCTTGATCGCTGTCTCCACTTCTTCTTTGGTGGCAAGGCTGTCCAGGTCTCTGACTTACACGTTTGTCTTAGGCGTCAGGGTCTTTACGGCCCCCGACGTGCCCAATACCTTCTTGCTGGAGTCTCCTATAGTTCTCAGCTCCTGGTTGTTGCTTTTCGTACCCAACTCTACCGGGACGTCGCCCGCCCTGGTTTTCCGGATACACTTAATATCAGTTCTTGGACAATCTGCTGTGACCTTTTCCTGGACATGTGAGAGAACGTCCGCATAGGTGACTCCATCCCTCGGTTGGATAAGGAAAGCCTTGGGTCGTTTCCTAGGCATTCTCCTCCTCCTCTTCTTCTTCTTTTGAGCAGTGTCGCTCCTTTTGTCCGCCAATGTCCTGGCTGTTTGGGTCTTCTTTTGTTGCGGCTGCTGCTGCAGTTGTTGTCGCAGCTGCTGTCACTGTTGCTGATTTCGCTGCAGCTGTTGTTCTTGTGTCAACTGCTCAGGTTGTTTCTGTAACTGCCGCTGCTGTTTCTTAGCTGCAAGCTTTCTCGTTCTTGAAAGGATCGTCTCAAAGCCGGCGATTTCCGAGGGTCCGGTAGATCTAGCCTTCTTGTCAATGACTGAAGACGCAGTATTATCGAAGTCTCCGTCTCGCAATCGCACCCTCTTATTTTGAGACCGCTGGCTTGAGATAGCCGCGTCTCCCAGAGGGTCTGTCGCGCTGTGCTCTTGGGTGTTGGTGAGCAGACGTTCCCTCCAAGAGTCGAAAAGTTCTACGAGGGTGGGTAAACTTAGCTTGGTGTCGGTATTGACACCAGGCTGCCTCTCCAACCCTTTTCCAATCTTTTTGAGGAGTTCGTCCACTTGCATCACGAACTCCTGGACTATTACTATCTGCGGGCGGCTGGGCTGTTTTTTGCCACCCGGCAATGTGTATGAAGGAAGCAGCTCCACTACCACCATTGCTTCCTGGTAGGTTTGGGATTTACCTGCCTCCTGTTTCATCTCTTTATTGCATTGGGACATTTTCTTTCTTGATTGTTTAACCGGCGCATCGTGCGTAGGAAGGCGGGTTGAAATAGCTGGGAACGGGTGTACCCTCGGATACTTTGATCCTACCCCAGTTCCCTGAGACCCAGCCGTCGTTTTCTCGGTCCCGGAATACATGGACGGACCAGGACTCGCCCGGAGCAACAGGGGTTCCGATCCCCTTGCGCAATACGCACTTCCTGATCAGGGTCCGAAGCGGCCGGCTTCTGATCCCGCACCGATACTAACCGTCTGGGCAGAGCTAGGCTCAGCCCTTCGCTTATGCCGATGGGAACAACCGACAGGGGTCTGGACACTCCCAGCGTGTCCCGGTGCGAGAGCAATCGGGTCCGGTCGTTTTCTGTGCATCTGCCTCACGACTAGCGTACCGCCCGAGAGAAGATGTTTGAGTATTTTGGTAAGTGTAGGGTAATGATTGTAGGAGTAAATGTGTGTAGAGTGTGCTCGGTTACCATTTAGTCACCTTCCGACTTCCAAGTCATCCGGCTACAAGACCTACTGGGAGGACAGCTGCCCTTCCACGTGCCAGGAAGTCTATGCCTCGGCCACGCGTCAACTCAGGCAACCACGGAGGGACATTATGTTATAATAGATGTCATAGCTTTACGAATGATCTCTTAATTACTATGTATCTTGACATTCTTGCTTACTTTTCTTTACCTTAATTTACTTGTTTATATTTAAACGGGTTAGCTATTACTATTTCATTATGTACGTAATCATAGTTAGTACCGATTGATTTATTTAAATAATTCTATTTCACTTCCAAAAATTCTATACTATATTTCGTGGGCTGCGAATAATTGCGCGAGATATTCGATGCGTTTCCCACAGAGCAATGTGAAGCATGCCATTATCTTTTTGAATACTACCTCGACAAAATTTTTTATAACCTATTTACAAGGATAGTAACCCAAATACAAGAATGCATAGCATGATAATATTTTTAATTCACTATTTATCATTTAATTTCTCGCCGAGAAACCATAGAGAGCTGTCGCAATTATTTAATTGGCATTGCCTTTGGTCTGTTATTCTAATTTGAAGGAGATTCCACTTATACTTGGTGATTAAGAAAAAGAAATATTATTGACATGCTTCTTTACTATCTTTCTTTTTTCTATTTTTATTTATTATTTTATTTTTGTTAGGAAGATATCGTCCCAGTATCTTCCGATGAAGTTACTTTTTAACAGAGGCCGCTCGGTTGGCCGTCGCGCCACTCCAGTTAATGCGAGCAACTTAAGTCGGATGGTTTCCGAAGGGGCATTGGGTGCAAATTTTACGCTCCCTGATCATATTCCTCTGATCAACGTTTGGGATAGAGTGTCGACCCCTAATCGCTTTCCTAGATAAGGCGCCCGAACACCTGGATCTCGACCAGGTCTTACCTATTCCGTAGGGCTTTAATTCGCGTCCGACCTCAGAGGTTCTGCTAAGCTCTCCTTTGATCGTCTGTTGACCTCGTGGGAGCCTAGGTGTGTTGGTGTCGATGATGAGTCTTGTCGTGGCACTTGGTTTGCACGTGGACCTGTAAATTGCCCTACTAGTACCTTCCGTGGCAGGCGATTCCTATCGTGTGGTGGTCGTGATGACCGCTTCGTCATATAGGCGTGCTCTGTGCGAAAAATGGAGACGAGAGTATTCTGACGTATTTGTTCATCGTGTTCATTTCTTCTCACCGCAGCAGTAAATAGATTTCCGCCCTGCACACCGGTTTTTTTGAAACGATGCCTTATGCCGATAGGCCTTGGACTGCTGGACAAGGGTATGGCCCACAGCGTGGGGGACCCGCTTTTTCCGTTGTTCCGCCGGTTCGGCGACCCGTGGCGGCTCAACGAGGCTAGGGCCGTCCGGCAGTTGATCCTGCTGATACCATGCCTGCGGAGCGCCTGATGACACAACTGGAAGGTGTTGGTCGTTCGACGTCCAGGCCTGCACCTTATCCCCAGTGTCAGGGTCGAAGGCCTACTCTTTGTCTTGGTCTCACTATGTCTCGGATTTTCCGACGCGTAGATGTCATATATTTATTCACTCATTTATTCACTCTGGCTTCCTGCCTATTACTCATTTTTTTCTTACTCTCCATTTCTTGTTTTACTGTTTCTCTATTTCTTTTCTTTTGTGTTTCTATTTTCTATTTTTATTTACGCTTTCCTTTTATTGTTTTACTATATCTCGTTCTTTTATTTTTTTTGTTTTTCTATTGTCTTTTTTTACTCTTTATTTTTTTATTTCTCTGCCATTCTCTTTCTTCTGTTTGTTTTCATCTTTCTTTTTTTTACGTTACGGCTGCTGTCCATTTAGTCTGTCGTTTATTCGTTATTTGTTGATAAAATTTTCCTTTTTCATACGCGCTATCTCGTTTTAGTTATAGCACGGACAACGGCGTACGGGCACTCATGCAAAATGACAACTAAATCAAGTAATACTACGCAGGAAGCGCATAAGTTTGATGTTATCATATCGAAAATTGTGAATTGTAAATAATTTTCATTCGCATAAATCACACACGTAATGCAAAAAATCTTTTGTTTTTGGTTGTGATTTTTTTTCAACAAATTTGAACTTCGTACTTCCAGGTTTGGTAAATCTAGGAGCGGCCGATTCGCTACAACTGGTGAAAATATCCTCCGACCGAGTACGGTGGATAAGCCGCGTCAGGTTAGATTTTTAAGGCAAACGGGAGCACCCGTTCAGCTGCAATATTTCGATTTTTCGGGAATCCCAAAAGCGCCCGAATCGCTGCGACTGGTAGAAGATTCTTCGTTAAGGGAAGGATCAAATGCGCTTCGTCTTGTTAGTATTTTCCTGCGAGCAAGAGCACCTGCTGCGCTGCAAGGTTTCAAAATTTTTGGGAAGTCCAAGAGCGCTTGAATCGCTGCAACTTGTATAGGATTTTTTGTTATGGAAGGGTCAAAAGCGCCGCGTCAATTTAGTATATTACCGCGAGCAGAAATGCCTGCTGTGTTGGAATGTTTCAATTTTTTTTGAAAGACAAGAAGCGCTTGAATTGCTCAAGTGGTAGAGGATTTTTTGTTATGGAAGGATCAAAGCGCCAAGTCAAGTTAGTGTGTTATCCCGAGCAGAAATGCCTGCTGCTGTGCAATGTTTCAATTTTTTTGGACGTCCAGGAGTGCTCGAATCGCTGCATCTGGTATACATTTTTGTACCCCGGCGTCCGATGGCCGCGGAAAGTAAAATTATTTACTCGGTCAATGTACACGTTAATTTATACAATAATATATCCCTTCGATTAATTATGCTATATTTTAGTATGTGAATACAATACTTAGCCATCTTGACATCGTCCATACGGGGTCCGTGGACATTGAAAGAAATTTTGTTATATATCGATTTGACTAGGTTGATTTCCGCTCCATTTTTGCTGCTTTTACGTAGTCAACAATATACGAGGTCTGTTCCAAAAGTATCCGACCTACGTTCATATCTTCGCGCGGAGAGACTCAGGTGACATCTGGAGGATACGAACGTCACCAGCAACTCCTAACCTTCTCGTCAGTAGCCTGAGATACCGATGAAACGCCTTAGTCCCAGCGTGTATTTGTTTACAACGACTTTTTTGCGTTCATCGCAATTTGCTTATTGCTAAAAATGGCAGAACGAACCGAACAGCGAATTTGCATAAAATTTTGCTTTAATCTCGGTAAAAGTTGTGCGGAAACTATTGAAATGTTGCAAAAGGCCTTTAAAGATAAGTGTATGGGCAAAACACAAATAAAAGAGTGGTAGAGGCGGTTCAAAAGTGGCCGCACATCTGTTGACAGTGATCCTCGTTCTGATCGACCTTCGACGGGAACATCGTCGGATAATGTCGAGCGTGTGCGTGTCGCAGTTGAACAAGATCGTCGTTTGACTGTGAGAGAACTGGAAGATGAACTTGGAATACCAAAAAGTACTGTTTGGCGAATTTTAACCGAGAATTTGGGAATGACTCGTGTGTGTGCAAAATTCATCCCGAAACTGCTCTCAGACCAGCAAAAAAACCTTCGATTAGAAATTGCTCAGGACAATTTGGAAATGATTAATAGTGATGAAAACTTTCTTAAAAAGGTTATTACTGGTGATGAGTCATGGGTTTATGGTTATGATCCTGAAAATACCGCTTAAAGGACATCGATTCGACAATAAACAGACTATTGAAACTAATGCGAAAATGCACTAAAGGCGATTCCGAAGTCTGACTTTCAAGAGTGCTTTAATAAGTGGAAACATCGATATGAGCGTCTTGTTCAATCAAATGGGGACTACTTTGAAGGATGCCGGACGATGGTCGGATACTTTTGGGACAGACCTCGTAAACATAGCAAGATCTCTTATTTTGAATAATAAAAGTAAGTATTATATTGGATGTGCTATTTACCATAGCAGTGTACATAGGAATGTACGTAGCAGAAAGCAGGCATTATTCTGTTTTGTGATTGTCTATTCGATTTTGTGTGACCTGAAGGGTTTATTCAGTTTGATACAAGAAATGAGACTTTAATTATTATGTACTACAGAGGTCGTGGTACGCGTTAACTCAGTGCTTACTCACAGGCTTTGAGATATGTGTACGCGTATCATATTTTAGTTATTTTTGAAGGCTCATTCGTTCCGATATTATGCACAAATTATTATTTTTCCAGAGGCTCGTTCGCTTCATTAATGTGCGCTCAATATAGTAAATGTGACACCTTTGTTAAGCTTAATTATTGACTATGCATCACGGAGGTTGTAACACCACGTTTTGTGTGTGTTACATATAAAAAAGTTGGTCGAACCTGTAGGCATAGTCGAAACGAGCTGTTCAGTACAGGTCCCATGCTCGACAAACCATACATTAGAAAAACCTAACTCCAAATGGAATGTGCAGATTGAAGATAGGCTCTACGCAGCCTCGCATACTACCCTCTACTACACTGTGACCTAATCTCTTCTCCACAACACTATCCTATTCACTACATACACCCGCACACTAGTCACTGCCACAACGCTTCCCCTCGATGAAATAGAGCATGCGAGCTGCTCGACACCCTGAAGCAGCCGACGAAGATGCACAGCTGCCATCCCATATATCCTCAGATAGGCTGGAGTCGGCTGGTCCTGGCTGGGGTGCGCTGAGCGTGTCCTGATGTTCCTTTTTTTGCTCCTCTCTTCTTGAACCAACCTGAAAGTACATAGGATATTATTACCCTAGAAAGTAAGCAAAATGATATTAGAATAATACCCACCTGGTTTGATGTCCTGAAAGGCATAGATAGGACCACCTTGGGCGGAGCGGCTGCTTCTCCGGATACTCCAGAGACCTACAGCATACACCCTAGAAAATATAGAGAGGGGTTAGCCTACAGAAGATATGGAAAACAAACTGGAACTCTCTTACCTGGTTTGGAGGGTTTGTAGAGGCAGTGTGGCCTCTCAGACGCAGCATCGTAGCCCAGTTCCTGCCCCGGTTCTCCATAACAGCAGCAGCAGCAGTCACAGGAGCACTCGTCAGTCACTTAGAGGCAACCTAACATTAAGGAGAGTAAACAGACAGTGGTATATAAAAACACTGATCTCACCTAATAACTGTAGTGGCGGTTGAAGAGAGCAGCGTAGCAAGCTGTTAAATAAATATAACTTCTTCGAGGTTAACCGCGTCCCACTGCTTGCTGCAAGTACGCAGTCCTGAGACTTGCAGCTCTCGTCTTCATTCCACTTCGTCGTCGCAGTTGTCCTACTGGTTACCTCGTCGTACCTCCTCGCCCTAGCTCGACTGCGTGCAGTATAGCGTGACGTCACCGCAAGCAGACACTCCTCTTTCCTCCTCACCAGGCGCTTGCGCTGCAACTTTGGTCGGGCTCGGTCGACGCTAGCCGAAATCTGCGTACAGCGTCACGAGTACGATACGAGAGATTCGCTCACTTCGCACTGAGCCGTGCTCGTAATCACCTCGTGCTTTGCTTGCTCCGTTTCGAAGACCTTTGTACTAGCTTGCTCCTATTTACGAACTTTCGTATTAGTTTCTCTATTTCGACTTTCCGGTCGATCTTCTCATTCCGTATATGCTAAACAACTTGTACTCTACGTTTTATATATATATATGTATATATATAATAGAGTACAAGTATATATATATATATATATATATATATATATATATATATATATATATATATATATATATATATATATATATATATATATATATATATATATATATATATATATCCGAAATCTAGCGTCGATCTTCTCATTCCGTATATGCTAAACAACTTGTACTCTACGTTTTATATATATATATATATATATATATATATATATATATATATATATATATATATATATATATATATAATAGAGTACAAGTATATATATATATATATATATCCGAAATCTAGCGTCGCGTGCGTTTGTCGAGCATCGCGCAGCGTGTCGTCCATTTGCATTTGTATTTCACCGTCATATTTTCTGTAGAATTTGCGTCCCTAAATACTAACTTCTTCCCCTCTCAAACATATATAAAACGTAGAGTACAAGTTGTTTAGCATATACGGAATGAGAAGATCGACGCTAGATTTCGGATATATATATATATATATATATATATATATATATATATATATATATATATATATATATATATATATATATATATATATATATATATATATATATATATATATATATATATATATATATATCCGAAATCTAGCGTCGATCTTCTCATTCCGTATATGCTAAACAACTTGTACTCTACGTTTTATATATATATATATATATATATATATATATATATATATATATATATATATATATATATATATATATATATATATATATATATATATATATATATATATATAATAGAGTACAAGTATATATATATATATATATCCGAAATCTAGCGTCGCGTGCGTTTGTCGAGCATCGCGCAGCGTGTCGTCCATTTGCATTTGTATTTCACCGTCATATTTTCTGTAGAATTTGCGTCCCTAAATACTAACTTCTTCCCCTCTCAAACATATACCGTTTCCCACCGTACCGCCGTGTTCACCGTAGTTTGTTTAGATTTATAAATAATTCTACATGTCGATAGAACACTTGCAAAATCGTGCTGCAAGATTGCGCAACTGGCGCTCAGTACAATTGTAATATAATTTGAATAAACCGCAAGCGTTCATGTTTTTATCCTAATTTTCTGTGTCGTACTTTATTTAAGGCCTCGAATAAACATAATGTTAAAGCCTGCATGTGTGGCGAAATAATCTTGCCTTTAATAGCTAAAATTATTGTCCTAAGATCATGGTACGTCTTAACTCAGTGGTTAATTAGGGGCATTGGGGCGTGCGACAGCATGTCACATTTTGGGTAATTTTGAAGGCTCGACCGCTCCAAAAATACGTTCTAAAATACTCGAATATGTGAAAGCTCGTTTGATACATTAATGCATATTGCTTTAATCTCGTAGTCATTTCCCATAATTGTGTTCTATCTAATTGTCATTTTTACCGAACAAGCACTTCTAAAAATTAATTTTGAAGTAACTTTTTCAAACATAATGTATTATACAGATTGTCATATAAGCACATTAAGAAAATATATAAATAATTTGATTAAAATATTCTATACATATTTATAACAAAATCATCCGGAGTAACGTGGATCTTGTAATCTGACCTTACTAGGCCTAAATCTACACGTACAAATGTTACGTAATTACCTACAGTTTATTTCGTCTATAGGTACCATATGTTAAGTATCTATTGGTGCGTGAAGGTCGATACAGCTTGACTTTATAAGCGAAATATTTGCATATCTGTCGGTATAAAAGTCTCTTGTACTCTCTGTTATTTTATCGCATGTTAGTTCTAAAATTAGTCGTTTGGTTTTGGGCAGTCGCTAATCCAATGGTTATCTGCCTAAATGGTTCTGCTTTATTTATTTGGTCGATACCTATTTTCTGTTTCTGGATCTCGGTTTTCATTTTCGTGATGTTGACCGTTATCTCTCAAGTCGTGATTACGATTATAATTTTCCCCTCTGTTATCACTATAATCATTACCGTAATTTCTATTGTCGCTTCAATTGTCAGGTTAATTATCGTTGTAGTCACGGTCATTATACCGATTACTTCTATAATTATAATTACGTGACCCTTCAGTGCACTCTTTTGAATATCTACGAACGGCATTATTATTATTATTATTATTATTATTATTATTATTATTTTTTTTTTTTAAGGATAAAAAACGGGTAAATTTGCTGTGACCAAACCATCAGTCGGGATCACCCTGGAGGCAGCGACCTGCAGGATATTCCCAACTGGAGTGTCGGGTTCCCAGGCTTTGCATCTACTCGGGCTGGGAAAGGAGGACAAAAGATTCTTGCTCAATTTCCACCCAGAGCATCTACGACTGGGGGACCGACTAAACCCGCCTTCCCCTGATCAAGAACTGTTGACATGTAGCCAGCAGTGCCGGATCAGGGGTAGGTAACCCATTCCGTCCACCTGCAGCGTGGTACTACGTTAGTAATACTTCACGTTGCAGGGTCTGTCCACTTTTCTTTCGTTTCGTATGATCTGTCCGTCTATTTCATTCTTGTCAGTTTATGTGTCCTCACATTCATTCTTCATTCGTTCTCGAAAAACATTCTTTCATGCATTCTTGCGTTTCTATTCTCTCTGTCATTTTCTTTCGCTCATTCCAAACACCCATCTGTCTGCGTCGCGTAGGATTCTCGGTATAATGTTCTCGGGCGTTATGTTTTCTGGTCCTAGTCTGCGTCTGGCCGTTGTCCATCTTTCGCATATGAAAAATGTATGTTCTGCGTCATCCCTGTCATGTCCGCAGTACTTACAGTTCGGGGTTTGTACCTTGTCTCTCCTGAAAAGGTAGTATCTGAAGTAACAGTGTCCGGTGAGGAATTGGGTAAGGTAAAAATTCACCTCGCCGAATCCCCGCTCCGTCCACGGTCTCAGATCTCCTATCAGGCGTCGGGGCCATTTTGCTGTCTTGTCTTCCGTCCGTCGTTCGTACCATTCCGTCATTGTCCTGTTTCTTTCGGTTATCGCCGCGTCAGCCCGTCCTGTCGCGGCGCTTAGTTCATAGATCCTCTTGCGTTCTTTTGCGAGAAGATCTATGGAGATCACGCCCGCCACGACCAAGATAGCCTCCTGGGAGACCGTCCTGTAGGCGCACGCAATCCTCAGCGCCCCCCGTCTTTGTACGTTCATTAGTCGCTTGCAGTACTTTTTTACCCCGAGCGTATCGGCCCAAATTTCCGCACCGTATAGCAGTATCGAGTGGTTCGTTGCCATGAGTAACCATCTTTTTCCCTGCCTTGGTCCGTACGTGTTTGCCATCAGGCGGCTTAGGGAGGTGACTCTTTCAGCCGCCTTATTGGCAGTCTTTTCTATGTGTGTCCAGAAGGTCAGCTTTGTATCCAGGGTTACCCCCAGATACTTTACCGATTTCTTCGTCTCTGTCAGTTCGGTGCCGACGTTCATCGGAATAACTGTCGGTATTCGTTGTCCTGTGAGCAAAACCAGTTCTGTCTTGTGTATTGCCAATTGTAGTCCGTGTTCTGTCATCCATCTGTATATTCGTCTCATGATCTGGTTCAGCGTTAGTTGGGCTAGTTCTGGGTTCTGTTGTACAATAACCACCGCGATGTCGTCCGCGTAGGCTACCAGAAAGGCGCCTTCTGGCATTTCTAGTCTTAGCAGGCTGTCGTATATCATGTTCCAGAAGTCTGGTCCTAGTATGGATCCCTGAGCGACTCCCGCGGTTATGTTCCTGGTTGTCCATCCCTCGGTCGTTTCGTATGTTATTTTGCGGTCCTATAGATAGTCTTTTATAACCCGCATCAGATAGGGAGGCACCCTGAAAGTTTCTAGGGCTCTCAAGATGTCCACCCACCTGACCGAGTTGAAAGCGTTTTTCACGTCTAGCAGTCCCGCGAGAACTAATGGTCTGGCCCCGTAGCAGGTTTGTCTTGTCTTTCGAGAGGCCTCGACTACCTCCCGAATTGCCCCGATCGTGGATCGGCCCTTGCAAAAGCCGTGCTCGTTGTCGGAAAACCCTCCGCTGGCTTCAATCGCGTCTGTCAGTCGTGGTCTAAGTAGTAATTCTAAAACCTTGCCCGCGGTACCTAGTAGGCTCAGTGGTCTATAGGAGGACGGCGCATCCGGTTCTCCTTTTCCCTTATACAGAAGAACCAACCTAGCCGTCTTCCATCGCTTGCTGAAAGTCCCTGTACGTAAACTATCGTTGTACATGTCCAGGAGCATCTCCGGCTTGTGGCAAGCCACTTGCCGAAGAATTTCTTCTGGGATGCCGTCTGGTCCTGGTGCCTTCCCAGGTTTCAACGATGAGGTGGCTCTCAAGAACTCCTCCTCGCTGAACTCCGGGACGGTTAACGTTTGATCGTCGATGTACTCCCCCCTTACCTTGTGGGTTGGGAAGAGCCCGTCCACGATCGCGTCCATTGTGGTTCTGTCCTTCAGTTCTGGTGAGCCAAAGGCCCCTAGTCTCTGCGTTACTATCTCCACGTCGTCACATAACTGTTTCCAGCAGCGTATTTTTGAGTCTTTGATTGCGTTTACTAGTGTTTTCCGTGCTGTCTTGTATTTCGCGCGGCACATTTTTCTTCGACTTTTTATGCACTCCTCTCGCAGGTGGCCGATTTTGTCTGTCCACCAGTACACTTCACGTCTGTTCCGTACTGTACCTTTCCGGGGCATGGTCACGTTGCATAGTTGTTCTATCTGTCGCAACGTCTCGTCCACGAGTCGGTCTGTCCTGTATCTGTCTGTGAGTTGGTGTGGAACGATCTTAGCGGGTGCTGGTAGTTCCCACAATAGTGTGAAGAATCGTTTCTTGTCCAGTTTCTTCAGGTTCCAACGCGGGGGTCGCGCAGGTGCGTTCCGTGGCGTCTCTGTATGGTTCGTCACATCAAAGACAATATACTGGTGATCGCTGGCTGTAAAGTCCTCGATCACCCGCCATTGCTTGATCTTTGGTAGGAGACGGTCCGTTACAAAAGTGACGTCTGGTATCGAGTCTCCGAAGCCCGGTCTTCTGTATGTAGGTGTCT
Organism: Gastracanthus pulcherrimus; assembly: GCA_949152435.1. NCBI lineage: Eukaryota > Metazoa > Arthropoda > Insecta > Hymenoptera > Pteromalidae > Gastracanthus > Gastracanthus pulcherrimus. Next base: position 110,777,601 of record OX424573.1, on the reverse strand, counting down.
GTCCAAGGTTGGCTACAACTAGTCCCAGCCTTGCGGCCATTTCCAGCAGCAGCCTTCCTCTTTTGTTCGTCTTTGTCATTCCCCACTCGATCGCTCTGGAGTTAAAATCGCCCGCGACGACTAAGTCTCCTGGGAGATCTCTTAGGGCGTCCTCCAATCTCTCTACTTTACTGTCAAAAGCATTAGCCGTGCAGTTTGGGGTAAGGTAGACGCTGACGTAAATGACAGTGCCGACCCTGACCCAAACGTAGTCATCCCCCGCGCCAAAGTCAGTGACCCTCGTCCTCTACTTACTCCGTATCCAGATGGCCGATGTGCCCGAGGTGTTTGAGTACCACGATTTCTGTAAATTCCTGTATTGTTTGATAATTATTAGTATGTCAGCGTCTCGTTCTTTCGCAATTTGGGTCAGTAAAAGGTCTGCTGCCTCGTATCTGTGCATATTTCCTTGGAGTATAGTCGTCATGTCTGATGCTGCCTCTTGCGCTCCTCCAACACGGCTCTGTAAACCGCACAATTACCGGAGCCCGGCAGGTGAACGGTCTCTTCGCGCTCGTTTTCAGAGCACAGGAAACACGCCAGTGTTGAGGTCGGGCAGCCTTTCCCGACATGGCCGGTCAGGTCGCACTTCCAACAATACTGACTTCTGTCCGTACCTTTACAGTCTATCCGTCTGTGTCCGTATCCGAGTCTACCGTTCTCAGTCTGACGCGGCAATTCATCCATTCTATTTTTATTCGGTCTTTGCGATTATTATTATTATTATTATTATTATTATTATTGTTGTTGTTGTTGTTGTTGTTTTTGGGTGACGTTCTTGTTGAAATAACAGGAGCGGACGCAGAGAACAAGGCAAAGTTGGAGGAAGCCTTCAAAATGGCCGTGGGCGCCTCAGGCACGGTGAGAAGCTTACAGCCGAAAATGACATTGGAAATTAGGGACATGGACACCTGTACGACGCCAGAAGAAGTAAAAGCCGCAGTGGCACGTGAGCGACCCGCATACAACGGACCTCTGGAAGCTAGAGTCACCCGGCCAAACAAAAGAGGACAAACTCTCGCGGTGATCACACTCCATCAGGCAATACAAAATTGTGAAGCGATGCTTTAAGTGCCTCAGCTACGGGTACGAGAGCTATGGATGCACGGGAGTAGACCGAAGCAAATGCTGCTACAAATGCGGCTCTGAAGGACACCTTGGCAAAACATGCGCTAACGAGCCGAAGTGTTTCCTATGCTTGGAGGCTGACCCGAATAAGGGAACAGAGGAAACGAAACATATCGCGGGGTCGGGGGCCTGCGATGTGTTTAGGGCTCTCTTAAAGCAGAAAAAATGACGCGCATTCTCCAAGGCAATATGCACCGCAGTGCTACCGCAAATGATCTGCTACCGGTATTCCTGAGATAGCACAACCCCGATATAGTGCTTATCAGCGAGCAATATAGACACGGCGAAGAAAAACAAGGCCTCTTTTACGAGGATAAACTTAAGACCGCGGCTATATGGATTCCAGATCCGGAAAAATTCCATGTGACTGGGCATGGAGGCGGGAACGGATATGTGTGGGCGAGAAGCGCGGGCGTGACATACTTCAGCTGCTACCACACACCGAACATCAGAGCAGCAGACCATCAAGCAGTGCTCGAAGACCTCGAAGACGCGATCGGAAACATAGAAGGGGATAAAATAATAGCAGGAGATTTTAATGCCAAGGCGGCGGATTGGGGGGAGACTCAATCGGATGACAGAGGAGATATGCTAGCGGAATTAGCGGCAAGGCAAGGATTAGTCATTTTAAATCAAGGTACAACAACAACGTGCAGAATAACAGGTTGCAGACACACCATTGTCGACGTCTCGTTTGCCTCGGAAGGCTTGGCCACGAAGGTGATGGATTGGCAGGTGCTGGAAGATGAGAACGGCAGCGATCACCAGTACATCAGGTTTGACCTGCATACCGAAACAGCAGCAAGTACTCCCGCAGCAAAAACTAAGAAGGGGCTTAGATGGAACATTGCAAGGACAGACAAGAGACTGTTCAATTGCGCTCTGGACGAAGGGCTTAAGGGCTTGGCGGTCATACCTAGGGATGCGGCCCCCCAAGAAGAAGCCAGACTCAAGGTGGAGATAACAATGCGCGCCATACGGCATGCCTGCGAGATGTCCATCCCAAAAAAGGGACAGAAGAAAGGGAAGAGACCAGTGTACTGGTGGACCGAGAAAATTGCAGTGCTCCGCAGAGAATGCCAAAGGCTCAGAAGGGGGCTACACAGGGCCAGACGGAGGGACAGGTCCACTGAAGAACAGATCCAGACCTACGTACAGAAGAAGAAAGAGCTCCGCTTGGCCATCAGAAGAAGCAAACGTAGGTGCTGGAGAGCACTGACAGACGACCTGAACTCTGACCCATGGGGACTTGGATACAGGATCGTCACGCGCAAACTAGGAGGCTTCACGAAGAGTTCACCAATGAGTAAGGATTTGATGGAAAAAGTAGTGGATGGTCTCTTCCCAACCCACGACAAAAGAACATCAGGCAACACAACACCCGAAAATGACGACGTCCCGCTTTTCACCGCAGCCCAGATGGCAGCCTCTCTACAATGCCTGAAGAAAAGGAAAGCTCCCGGCCCAGACGGAATACCATCGGAAGTACTAAAGCTAGTGGCGGAAAACACCCGCAGGTACTCCTCGACATGTACAACACATGTTTGAAAGCAGGATACTTCCCCTCTCGTTGGAAGGAAGCAAGGCTCGTGCTCATAAACAAAAGAAAAGGTCAGCCGGATTCTCCATCATCCTACAGACCCCTTTGCATGCTAGACAACGCAGGACAGCTCCTGGAATCAGTCCTTCGGTCCCGGCTCCAGGCAGCCGTTTCGGCAGCGGGAGGCCTAGCGCGGCGCCAGTACGGATTTAGAAGAGGACGATCAACAATTGACGCAGTCCGGGAAGTGATCGATGCATCAAAAGGCATGGAGCAGGGCAACCATTACTCTCGCCCCATTTGCCTGATGGCCACTATTGATGTCAAGAACGCGTTCAACTCCGTGCGGTGGCAGAACATCTTGCACGCATTGGAGCATGACTTCAGAGTCCCGAAGTACCTTCTGGCCATCCTGGATCACTACCTACAGGATCGCTACCTGTTGTATGAGACAGAGAAAGGCAAATTTAGAAGAGAGCTTACGGCGGGGGTAGCCCAGGGATCAGTCCTGGGCCCGGAACTGTGGAACATTTCGCACAACGGGATATTCCACTTGCAAATGCCAGATGGTGTATTCCTGAATGGATACGCAGACGACGTAGTGGTCATCGTGATTGCGCGGACAATGGAGCTCGCTGAAGGGAAGCTTGATCGTACCCTCAAGAGAGTGCAGTTTTTTTCTAAAGAGTAATTCAAGCAACCTACTAGAATAGCTGCATCAATTTTTTTAATTTTCCCTATGTATTCCTCATTGAGATACTTGAGCTCTGATTGTACATCGTAGAATTATAATTTTAAACCAGATGTAACTTCGTATACGCTCCGAACTTCTGACTTAATGAAGCTTTATAGGGTGTCTAAATTGACGGCGTCACTCGACTGTTATGAAGTAGCAGCGTTGCACAGTCTCTTGTTTTCCAAGTCATATTGACCATCAGCTGTAATTTTATATCCCACGCTGTGGGGGCCTCGACTACTCTCACTACTTTTAAGATTACAACCTAACACGTCAACGCTCACCTTGATACTGAGACAAGTATTTGCATGCACCTCAATACATATACCCACTCTCACGGAGCTCCTCTATGATGAAGTTGATCTCGTTTATGTGACTTGGATTTCCAGCTGATTGTTCAGCTATGAGCAGTCGAAAACGATAAACGAGCTCGGTGGGGTCCTCCCAGTAAACGTAATCCATCCTCGCGTCTCTCGTAACAATTTTGTATTGAGACAATCCCTTACCTTCTTTATTTCTAGATCTCTTAGAAAATAGAGGATATATAGTATTATTGAATGTCTGGCTATCATGAGCACGAATGGATTCATCACTCTTGAGACGTTTCTTCTGAGCATTCGTTGTTTCGAGAATATTACGATAAGTCTGCATATCATTCGAATTCGTAAGTTTTTGATCGAGATGTTTTGTAATGAGCAACTTCATCAGTCCTATAGTTTTCAGATATTTCACATCTTTAACCTTGATTCCATCAGATTCAGAGTATGTCGGTGAATCACCAATCATAAAATTTCCACCATCCTTACGTACTCCGTAAAATTTATCAAGATTAATCCCTCGATTGAGCATAAGAATATATTTGTTCCTTGATGAATTATCATCTTCATTTTCGCTGCCAGCTGTTTCGAATGAGGTTTCGTGAACATGCAGTGTATTCTGCAGAGTTTCATCGAGAGTATTATCGAAACTGTCATCAAGACTATCGACGAGACCGTCATCAAACTCATCATCATTCTTATCAGGTTTGTCTATCCTTTGAAAGTCATTTTTAGTTACGCTTACTTTTTTCAGTTAAAGTTACTAGCTTTTCAAGCAGATCGACGATTGGTTTGAACGATTCACCCAGCACCTTATCAACACTAGCTTTATTAAGCTTTAACAACTTATGTTTGCGTCTGATTACATCTTGCGATTTGACAAGTATTCGCAAAATATTTTTCTCACGTCGGAACTTTTCCACGTTAGAACTTCTACGTTCAATGATAAACTGTTAATTGACATTATACGCATGCTATATTTATAGAAAAACAGTAGAATCTTTTTCTTTATCTGCCACTATTTATTGATCTGTCTTTATCTATTACGAGGAAACTCTGCTTATCGTCTCTCCAACACTTTGGGAACAAATCCTAAAATTGTGTAAAGGTCATATCGGAATTGACGTGATCATTGTATGAATGTTTCTGATTTAAATCATCTTGTCGAAAAACTATCAACAAATTGACATTGTCTCTCAAAAGGTGTTTTGGGGATCGAGCGTAAGACTTACATGATAGAAACTGTCAACGTTCTTGTGTCTTCCCATACAGAAAAATGCTCTGATTTTGTTTTGTTTTTCACAGGCTACATCGTCAAAGATTTGGAAATTTGGAAGTGCGTCATCGGGAGCTATTACTCTATCGTGTTCGCTGAAAGGAAAGTACTGTATACCATCCAGGGGTTCCAAAAGTTCTTTTAAGAATTTGTACTTTGACTCATTGAGCAAGCTGGAGTAGATGTATACATTTTCAAATTTAAGTCCATTAGGATGCGTTATTTGAGATAAAAGACTATTAGTTTTACCACAATTCGATGGTCCACAAAACATGGCTCGTATGCTATCTGGAAGTAAATCTAAGTGTCGCTTTAATTTTTTTTCCTGCTCAATGATAGTGTCAAAGTTCAGGTAGATTCCTTAAAATTCATGTAGACAGTAGGAAATCTCGATTACGACTGCCTGTCCAGCTATAAATAGAGCGCTTATACATTCTCAGATCAGTCGTAATGTAACTTTCGAAGAGTGATGATCGTTTACAGACGTGGATTAAAAGAAATAAAAAGTTACTCGGAATAAAACTGCCACAAAGAGCACTTACCGATGGAGATCCGTTAAAATACTCTAAAATTTGAAGAATTCAAAATTTTCGTGATGTATTCATGCGAAACGTTTTGCCAGTCCGAGGTCCTCATTACTGCGAATCAGCTATCGTAAATCTGGATGATGAGACTGGACCAGGAACGCATTGAGTAGCATATCGAAAACGTGGTAACGACATAGTCTACTTTGATAGTTTTGTGATATTCAACCACCTTTAGACTTAATGCTATATCTCGGCGTTGACGAGGTCAAATATAATCGCGAGAGTTATCAAGACTTAGATACTTTTAACTGTGGGCATCTACGTCTACAATTCTTGTGCGGGGCTATATAAATGGCAACAGAATAAGAATTACTTTATTCTCATTTGAACAGTCATGGAAGATTGATTAACACTAATTCTTTCCGGTTCTTCGACTATTCTTGAAGCGCAATACTTACCACCTATCGAGCTTTCGTCAAATAAGAAATACGTTCTTAGCTTAGTGAAACTTTTAATTCAATGCGTAATATATTTTACAACAATAATAAGTTTTACGTGGGTGAAAAAATTATTAATTTACCCGTAGGTAGCTACAAGATCGAGGATATTGATAAAATTCTTCGCAAGAGATTAGCACACGAAAATATTACGATCAGCTTTAAACCCAACAATAATACACTTCGCAGTGTAATCATGAGCACTCATTACATCGACTTTCGTTCTCAAGATTCTATTGGTCGACTTCTGGGTTTCGCTCCACGTGTTCAAGAACCAAACGTCGCTCACAGTTCTGAATTGCCAGTTACGATTTTCAAAGTGAACGCTTTAAGAGTTGGATTTAATATCACTTCAGGAGCCTATATAAACGGACAAAGAGTACACACGATTCACAAATTATTTCATGCTGTACCACCTAGATATAAGATCATCGAGGTTCCCTCACACGAAATTTATCTTCCAATTACCGTAAAGTGTCTAGACCATTTGCAAGTACGTAGAGTTTATCAAGACGGAGACTTCATCAATTTCCAAGGTGAAATAATAACAATCAGACTACATCTTAAACAGCCATAATGGGTATTTTTTACAACAAAAAAGTCGGTAAAAGCTTTAAAAGCAAACCAACATGTCACCCAGCCATCAGTCGTCCGCAAGCATTCAAAACGTTAACACGACAAAACATTTAGTTTCTAAAAAGTCTAGGTCTAAAAGTTATCGTCCATGGTGGAAGTAACTTATATATTCATTTGCTGCTTTCAAAAAAATGGAAGATATTCTAAGCATACAGTCACCTGTCGCGTTCGATAAGCCCATCGCGCACTACGAAGTCCATGCACACTAGCCGTACACTTCGCCATTCAACAACAGCGACGAAATACGTATATCCATCCAGCATCAGGACTTGCATCTGCTGCCATCACACAGCTCGCTAGACGTGTGTGGCAAACTCACTCAAAGCGACGGTACTGCAGTGGAAAGAAGCAACTTGGTGAACAACGCCATCTGTCACATGTCCGAGGAGATACGTTATGAGCTAAACGTCATAGAGATTGATAAATGCAACAACGTAGGATTGACTTCACTCATGAAAAGATGGCTTTCGCTCAATCCGAGTAAGACCTTGATCGTCGAGAATGGAGGTTGGATCGACGTTGAAGAGAATCAAAAGTTAACGAACGATGAAGGTTACTTTGACGTATCCATACCTCTGAATATTATTCTCGGATTTGCCAAAGACTATCGTAAAATTGTAGTGAACGCAAATCACGAATTCATACTCACGAGATACCTAAATAATCTAAATGCTATTTTGCCAACACCTGTAGAGAACGTTTTCGAGGATATCAAAATCGTGTTGACGAAAATCGAGTGGTTGATGCCGTACTTCGTCGTAACCGACATGCATAAGATTCAGTTGCTCGACTACGTAGGAAAAGACAGACCCATCTCTATGAGTTTTCGTACTTGAGAATTTTACGAGTATCCACTTCTCTCGACCTCTTCGACACACGTCTGGATCGTTCAGCCAGCTAATCAGATAGAAAAGCTTCGCTTTGTCATTCTAAGTTTTCAAACTAATCGAAAAAATCATAGAGACGTCAATGCTGGTAGCTTCGATTACTGCAATATTAGTAACGTAAAACTCTTCCTGAATTCACAGCATTACCCGTATGGGAACCTCAACTTCGATATTAACCGCAATCAGTTCGCCATACTATATGATATGTACAATAATTTCAAAAATTCTTACTATGGCAAAGATTCAGAGCCTATGTTAAACAAATCACACTATCGCGATTACATGCCATTGATAGTGATCGACTGCTCAAAGTAAAACGAAGCCTTTAAGAGTGCGTCAGTCAATGTTCGTCTAGAATTCGAAGTGAGAAACAATTTTCCCGCTGGAACATCTGCTTACTGTTTGATTGTACACGATCGCATAGTACAGTACAATCCTATAAGTGGAGACGTGAATAAACTTGTCTGAGTCATAATATTTTTCTTTTATTTTTTGTAAGAAAAGGAAAATGTAGGGGTTATTGGTGTTTGCATATTTCTTTATTTAAATAAATTACCAAAACGGGAAGAACCTCACAGGTAAGAGCGAAGAGGGGCCCTTACCGATTAAAAAAAAGGTAAAGATATTTAAAAGATTCTAATTTTGTTCAAAACTATGTACTTCAGGTCCTTCGACCTGTTAAATGAAATAAATAAATAAACAAGTGAAAAAAAATGTAGTCATACAGAATTAATTTAATCTCTTTGTAGAAAAAACTCATCTTAGCGTTTCTATAGATTTTAAGCAAATTCAAAGTTTGTAACTCTTATTGGTAAAAAAATCTTTTTCAAAAAGTTCTGAACAATTTATTTTTATACGTTGACTACAAACAAAGTTACGTATCAAGTTAAAAGTTCTTACAGCTTAAAGTTTATGCGAATAGTCAATTTATATTAATTCTAGTTCCAGCGGCATTTGAATTTTTAAATTAGATGTATACTTTTCTCACTCGCTGGAGTAACCAAGTATCTTGGGTAATTCGAATCAAGTTGTTATTGTATGTCGAGGTGAATGTATATATTGAAATATGGTCATATTTCGCTCCAAACAAATTTAAACATATACGCTTAAAAATATATGAAAAAATTTACAAGTATTCTACATACTAACAGAAACATTTTTTCTGAAATTAGAAAATAATTCTTGTTTGCGATTTACCAGAGAGTTATCCATTTATTAAAACGTTTTATATAAAAATGTTTTATTTTTCTGAAAAATCGAGAATATATATATATTCTCGATTTTTCAGAAAAATAAAACATTTTTATATAAAACGTTTTAATAAATGGATAACTCTCTGGTAAATCGCAAACAAGAATTATTTTCTACTCTACTGGGGAGTATTTTTTACTCTTCTACTAGGGAGTATTTTTTACTCAAATTTCACATAATTACCGACAGATTTCCGAAGAATTTTTTTTTTTTCATAATGTAAAGTTGTGGGAATTTTTTTAAATTAGCCACTTTTTAGCGATTTTTGAAAATTCAAAAAATTCTACAGGGCCACAGTGGCACCTAGAGGGCTGAAAATTTATGAACAACCTTGTTTTCTAATGTACTTTCATAGAAAAAATCGGCGGTAACAATGGCCGATATATATATATATATATATATATATAGATATGGGTAATTCCAGCCAAGTTTTACAAAACGCTGCGCGGGGGGGGGGGTCGGCCATTGTTACCGCCGATTTTTTCTATGAAAGTACATTAGAAAACAAGGTTTTTCATAAATTTTCAGCCCTCTAGGTGCCACTGTGGCCCTGTAGAATTTTTTGAATTTTCAAAAATCGCTAAAAAGTGGCTAATTTAAAAAAATTCCCACAACTTTACATTATGAAAAAAAAAAAATTCTTCGGAAATCTGTCGGTAATTATGTGAAATTTGAGTAAAAAATACTCCCATGACATATATATTTAAATAACGGAAATGGCTCGAACAGCAGTAGACACAAAAATTAATGGTTTTTTGGTGATTTTCAATCGGTCTCCATTACATCAGCTTTTAGGCGATTTAGGCTAAACACCTCTCAAAATGTTCGTTTTGGATAGGTCTTGGAAGGTAGCCTATTTTTCAAAAATCGCGAAGTTGGCACCTCTGTAGCACATTTCTACATGTACCAATCTTAACCTAACCAGGCCTAAAAGTTAGCTCGAACATAGTAGAAAAAAAATAATTACACGCAATATATTTCCCTTCCCGACGCACGTGCGTATATCTGCGCTAGCCATTGCACCGACGACCTGTGCACGGTCCACTTTGTCTCGTACATTGCCAAAACCGAGACAGAAGTCTCGATTACATAGCGAGGAGTCATCTAAGCCGCGTTGCACGCGACTGACATTCGCGCGGCTGCAACGAATAAGACGACACCATTATATTTTATTATAAACGAACGTCGCGCGGCGGTAGAGCGGGGAAGTTAAATATAAAATAATTATTTTATGTAATAACAAATCAATATTTTTTTAATAGACAACGGAGCACGTGTTCCGTGTGCTCAATATCTGTTCCTCGTTCCTTTTTCTGTGCTCATATCTTTTATATATGTTCTTTGTTACTTTTCTGAGAACAGGCCCTTTATGTTTTCTGCAACATAACTAGACACTACACTATTTATATTTATGTCCTCTAGAGCTCTGCAATGTATCAAGAAGCCCTCTGAAGTTGCTCCCTATCGCAATCTCCCTTTTACAGATGGATTCTACACTGTTTATATTTGTATATGGAACTATACTGGAGTACATGTTTTGGAACCGATACGTTTAACGAGGAAGAAAAAAAATTTATTTACACTGTTTGTTGCGGCCTGTTTTTTTTTAATTTGGGATGCAAAAATGAGTGATAGTCAATGTTATATTGGCTCATTAATTGACGATGAATGTCATTTAAAATCATTATCAAAGAAAGCCTGTTTGCATAACCTAAAAGATTTGCCATCAGATGATCTAATACTGCTAGAATATAGAGTTCAAACTTTTACAAAAGAATCACAAGGTTTTATCTGTGATCATCATAAGGTTAAATATTTGGATTATTACTCATCGTTACAGCGTAAGTGCTGTGAACCTTTTGAGAAGCATGGTACAAGAACAGGAAATTTGAGAAATATTACTTTAGAAATTGGCAATAATTTCAATCAAGTTAGTGAAGAGGTTGTTTTGATCCCTGGAAAAAAGTGTGTCCTAAATGTTACGACATAGTAACTTCAAAAATCAAATCTTGGAAAGATACACAGCAAGCAACTGCAAATTTGTCTCAGACAACTATTTCTGACAGCATTCCATCAATCGAATCAAGTTCAGGATCAGTTTTTTATACCGAGAGTCAAGAAAAGGAAGAAAAGCAAAAAAATTTAAAAAGAATATTGGAGTTTTTCGACTTGTCACCACCTAAAAGACAAAAGCTTACAAAGGACCGTGTAAAAAAGAATGCTTTAAAATTAGTCAGTACTATTTGTCACCAAGTTACTAATGAGTTGAGCAATGTATATGATATTGAGTTTGATCATGCTACAGATCTCGATACGCTACAACAGGATCGCTTATCATTTCAAGCTGTTATAGAGAATATAAAATCTAGTTACGACAAAGCAAATACTGTTGAAGAAAAAATTCGTTTATTAACACTATTACCATGTGACTGGACATATAATAAAGTGTTTCAATATTTACGTTGCTCACGTTACTATTTTCGAAAAGCTAATGAATTAAGAGAACGTTTCGGTAAGTAATTAAACTAATTAATTAATAAAAGTACTATTAAAAGGTTATTTCTATATCTAATTTTTTTTAAATAAATTTTATTCTACAAGTTAATAAAAATTGTAATGCTTCTTAGTTTTTAATTTTATATTACATTTCAGGTGTTATGGCAGAAACTCCTCGAAAAATTAAACAGATATTTTCACCAGAATTTATTGAGTCGATAAAAGAGTTCTACAGAGATGATTCAAATAGCAGAATTTGTGCTGGTGCGAAAGAATGTATCAGTGTTATTAACGAGCATACACAAAAACGAGAGCTCCGTCAAAAAAGATTAATTCTCTATAACTTAAAAGATCTTTATGGAAAGTATGTAAAGGAGAACACGTCAAACAAAATACCAGGTTTTTCAAGCTTTGCAAGTTTACGCCCGGTTGAATGTGTCTTGGCAGGAAGTCCTGGAACGCACTCTGTATGTGTCTGCTCTCAGCATCAAAATGTTAACCTAAAATTACAAGCCTTAAACTCTAAAATATCTTAAACGTATGGTATGTTCAGTAGATAAAAGTAATTGTATGCTGCATTAATGTAATAATTGTCCTGGAAAGCAAGCTGTTTACAATTATTTAAAAAAAAAAATTTTTTTTTAAAAACGATAGCCATATAATCTATTATAACTGGAAGCCAATAAATATTGAAAATAAAAAAGATGACCAAAAATCACAAACAGTTAGCAGAGTTAATCTTCAAAGAATAACTGAATTGTTGAATATCTTTATGAAGGACTTAGAAAATCAACTCTGGGAATTGTCCGAGCATCATTTTATAGCTGAAACTCAAAAAGATTATCTTGTTCATCTGAAAAGAAACTTAGTTTCAGATACATGTATAATAATAATGAATTTTGCAGAGAATTATTCTTTTATTGCTCAGGATTCCATTCAAACTTTTTATTTTAATAACATTCAAGCTACATTGCATCCATTTACAATGTATTATAAAACTCCGAATGATGATAAACTACAATGTGCAAGTTCTTGTGTAATCAGCGATTACATGAAGCATAATGCTTTTGTTGTTAATGCTTTTCAAGAACCTATATTGAAAACGATTAAGGAATCGTATCAGTGGATACAAAAAGTCATCTATTTTTCTGATGGTGCACCTACTCAGTACAAAAATAAGTAAGTAAATATCAAAATGATTCTTCGTAATAGCGTACAAAAAATTTGTTATATCATTAAATCTACTGAAAATATTAATTTGAATGCATTATAAGGTGTACAAATTCAATAAATGTGGGTTTCGAGTAGTTTACAAAGATTACCCTGTAGTCGGTCATTTGGTTAAAATTTCAACTTTTTTTATTAAAAGAGATAAGTAAATAAAAAAATACTGGCTGATTCTAAATGAAAAAAGAACACAAAAAGGTATCTATGATTTTTTCTGTAAACCCAATAGTTTGTGAATTAAAAATACAAAGAAACTTGATTTTTTTTATCTTGAGCTATTTTTAATTCACAAACTATGGGTTTACAGAAAAAATCATAGATACCTTTTTTTGTTCTTTTTTTATTCAGAATCAGCCAGTATTTTTTTATTTACTTATCACTTTTAATAAAAAAGTTAAAATTTTAACCAAATGACTGACTAAAGGATAATTTTTGTAAACTACTCAAAACATACATTTATCGAATCTATACACCTTATAATGCAATAAAAAGTTATATTTTCAGTAGATTTAATGATATAACAATGTTAATATTTACTTATCCAAACAAATGTTAAAAATGTAATATTGATATAATTTTTTTATAAATTTTTAGGAATCATCTGATAAATATCTGCCATCATGAAGCTGATTTTGGAATTAAAGTAGAGTCATATAATTTTTTGCTACCAATCATGGAAAAAATCCATGCGACGGAATTGGCGCTGTAGCAAAACGGTTCGTAAGACGAGCATCACTACAAAATTCAGCTGACCAACAAATTTTAAATCCTCAACAAATGTATGAGTACTTGAACGAAAATTTGCACTCCATTAGGTAACAAAAAAAATTACATGTATTTATAAAACCGTTGTTTTACGAAACAAAATAATGATAAACATTTTATTTTTGTTATTATAAACAGATTTTACTGGGTTAGTAGTGAAGTCATTCAAGGAAAAGAAGAAAAATTAAAATCACGATTTAACTCAGCAAAAACGATTCGTAACACAAGAAAATATCATTATTATAAGCTAGTTAATGAATCTACTTTAGAGGCAAAAGATACATCTTTTAATGAAAGCAAAAATGTTGTTAAATTATTGTAACTATAAAGGTTAATTAATTCATTATTAGTTTACAAATAATGTATTGCTTTCGAAACTTAAAAAAGTTGAATGTATAATATTACATATTCATTGTATCATAAAAGAATTATTTTATATTTAACTTCCCCGCTATACCGCCGCGCGACGTTCGTTTATAATAAAATATAACGGTGTCGTCTTATTAGTTGCAGCCGCGCGAATGTCAGTCGCGTGCAATGCGGCTTAGATGACTCCTCGCTATGTAATCGAGACTTCTGTCTCGTTTTTGGCAATGTGCGAGACAAAGTGGACCGTGCACAGGTCGTCGGTGCAGCGGCTAGCGCAGATATACGCACGTGCGTCGGGAAGGGAAGCATATTGCGTGTAATTATGCTCGATTTCAGCCAAATCTGACGTTAGAAAAAAAGTCACAGCTCCGAAAAAAGCCTAGGGGCAGAACGAAACTTTAGGGTGGGTTTCTACTATGTTTGAGCTAACTTTTAGGCCTGGTTAGGTTAAGATTGGTACATGTAGAATAGTTTTAATCGATGGATTTTAAAAATCGACATGTAGAATTGAATATCTATCCAAAACGAACTTTTGGAGAGGTGTTGAGCCTAAATCGCCTGAAAGCTGATGGAATGGCGACTGATTGAAAATCACCAAAAAACCATTAATTTTTGTGTCTACTGCTGTTCGAGCCATTTCCGTTATTTAAATATATATGTCATGGGAGTATTTTTTACTCAAATTTCACATAATTACCGACAGATTTCTGAAGAATTTTTTTTTTTTTTCATAATGTAAAGTTGTGGGAATTTTTTTAAATTAGCCACTTTTTAGCGATTTTTGAAAATTCAAAAAATTCTACAGGGCCACAGGTGGCACCTAGAGGGCTGAAAATTTATGAACAACCTTGTTTTCTAATGTACTTTCATAGAAAAAATCGGCGGTAACAATGGCCGACCCCCCCGCGCAGCGTTTTGTAAAACTTGGCTGGAATTACCCATATATATGTATGTTATATATATATATATATATATATATATATATATATATATATATATATATATATATATATATATATATATATATATATATATATATATATATATATATATATATATATATATATATAAACTATTCTTCTGTTTATTTATATATATATTTTTGTTTATTTATTTATATATATATATATATATATATATATATATATATATATATATATATATATATATATATATATATATATATATATATATATATATATATATATTAGTAATTCAGTTGGAAAACGAAAACAAAAAAAATTCTTTTTTATTTCAGAAAAAATGTTGCTTCTATTTTGTAGAATGCATGTATATTTTTTTATATTTTTCTAAGCCCTGTATGTATATATGTATGTATGCGTGTCTGTATATGTGTATGCATTTGTACAGGTGCGTGTGTGCGTATGTCTTTGTGTGTGTGCATTGTAAAAAAGTTTTAAAATTACCATTAAAAATCTCAAGAAAATATTCTTTTTATACGTTAAATATGGTAATATGTACGTTTTCAAAAAGAAGACGTAATTTCCATGCAATTTGTATATCCAACAATCATCTTAAAGCTATTTTAGGGGATAAAAGACAAATATTTTTTAAGAATTTCTAAATACCACAAAATAGTATATTGTGCGACAGGGGGTGGGGGTGGACTATTTCTAACAGGGACCGATTCATAACTAAAAGTTTAATTTCTTAAAAAATAACGTTACGTTATTAATAAAATGACAATACTATTTCGTTATTTGTTGCAATAAAGACAAACAATCTATTATAGAATTATAAATAAATCTCTATCCATTGCTCAATTAATTTAATTAACATGCAATTTTATGGAAAAATAAAATTATATTAATTAAATAAAAAAGTTTCTTTTTCATTATCACTTGTGTCTATAATCGAATTATCTAAATTAGTTTTGTTTTATATTTAGTGCTTTCTCAAAGAGAAAGCATTGATTTCATAAATTTGTTGGTGATTTTTTAGCGTAAAAGAACTATGTAATTAAGAATTATGTTTTTAAACTTTAAATTAAATAACTATATTATAATAGCCAATGAAATTTTCAATAAATATTAGTTTCATCTTGTTTACTATATTTCTGCATATTTTTAAGTCACAATATTCTGTTATTTAACAGGTTGAGACCGGCGGGATGCATATATACGTTACGAATTAACGCAAATTTCTTTGTATTTTGTCTTACTGTAAACGTAAAAATTAATGAAACATTGTATGCAGCCGGCCATTGTATTCTTTAAGCTCTTAGTAAGAGGTCAAAACATCGAGTTTTTATCGAAAGTTGGAAATTTTAACAAATTTTGTAGTTATTTGAAACAATCTTCTTATACATTATCCGCCCTTAACCTGTTAAATTATTTTTTTTACTATGATAACACGAGTAATTCCCAAGGTCTAGCTTTGAAATTAGTAGTGGTAATTTGTTAAGTGTAGGGATCGAATCCTATTGCTTTTTAGCCAATTTGGTTGACAACTTCCGTGATATTTAAATATTTATAATTTTTATAAATTTTGTTCACTGTATATTTTGAAAACTGTGAGCCTAGATATGGCCATATTTCAACTATAAGATAATCTTAAACTTAGCTTTACTATTTTAACATATTTAGTCAGAAGAATGAATTGCAGGAAATAAATATTAATATATTTTTGTATGTATATTTTTATACGCATTTCTTATAATATAAAGCAGATGATTGCTAATTACGATATGTAGTTTTAACTTAAGGGGAGATACACACCATCAAATTTAAAATTAATTTATAATACATTTTAAGGTAAAACTAATTCACTCATCATATATTACCTAATTTTGCTTCCGCCTAGAGGAAGCTTGGTAATAGTAAAAAAAAATTTTCTTAAAAATATGTTAGAGACATGTTTTGAACCATTGGTAATCAAAATACACTATTTTTAGAAAATATCTGTATGGATGTATGTATGTATCCCTCTGTATCTCAAGTAATCCACAGTAAAAATAAATGTTTGCTCATTTTTCTTGTTTTTGACGTACAAAGGGGACTGTCGTATAATATTTTTGACTTTTCGATTCTTTTTTATCTTATCGATTTTTCGATTTTTGGGTTTTAGTTTTTAGGTTTTTCTAAAGGTTAAAATTAATATAATCAATTCGAGTAAAATGCATTTGAAAGAGCTTAAAATTAGCTATCTTTCCCGATCCGAAATTTTTAATTAGGTAAATTCCTTCATTTGATATACACGAAAACGTCATTTTTTTAAATGATTATATCTCGGAAATATATAATGGAAAATAATAGCGAAAATTTGAGGTGATTTTAAGAATGTGAAGAAGAATATTTAGCAAAATTTTTTAGCCATATTATTTTTCTTTTGCTGACAAAGAAAAAGTTTTGTAAAAAAAATTGATTTTCTATGTCGTACGATAACTAGAGTAAAACGACATTATTCTTTTTGAAAATTTCCACAAAGGTAGCTTTTAACTATCTCTTAGCTAAGTTCTTTGCCTTCTTTATAATATACATAGGTGTCGCCTACTTTAATTTTATCACCCCCCCCCATCCCCTCCATATTTACCCTCTTTTTCTATATTTGTAATTTTCCGATTTATTGCGTTACACAACTTCATTGCGACTTTTCAATAGTCCTACAAATCAAGCATAATAACTACACATACAAACACCTAATTATGTATTTAGACGTATGTACTATACATAAGTGCCGCCTACTCATATTTTGTCATCTCACCCCCAACTCCCCCCTACTTATTTCCCCTCTTTTTCTAATTTTGTACTTTTCCGATTGATTGCGTTACACGAGCTTTTCGATAGTCGGTGCAAATCAAGCATAATAACCACACATACAAAAACATAATTATGATTATTCACAACTTAACTATAATAGCCATTTTATTGACCTAAAAATCGGGACAAAGGTAACTTTTATTCCCTCTTATATATTATTTCTGCAAATTTTCTTTACTCTTGCATCTGCGGGAATAAAATCCATTATTCCCGCTTATCAGTTTTTCAAACGTATCCTCTTATATTTAATTTTTACATTAATATAATCATATTCTGCACATTTTAAATTAAATAAAATTAACTACATAACTTACTAATTTATACAAGTAGCTATACAAGGCTGGTACGGGATCGTAGCGCCTGTGATCTCGTAGCGCCGCTGATCTCGTAGCACCGCTGATCTCGTAGCGCCCGTGATCCTGTAGCGCCGCTGATCTCATAGAGCCCGTGATCCTGTAGCGCCGCTGATTTCGTAGCGCCCGTGATCCCGTAGCGCTGCTGATCTCATAACGCCCGTAATCCCGTAGCGCCCACCGCGACTGGGCTGAACCCCCAGCCACCTTGGCTCTACTGCAAATCCATGTATCTTCCAATAACCACTTATGGCTACAATTTTTTTGCAACCAGTTTTAATTTGAGATTTAATTGATTTATTCTAACTTGAATTTTTACATTGGAATATTTTGTTACAGAATTGCATAACACATATTTTTTTCACAATTTAATTATTAAGGCCAGGTTACACCAATAAAACGTGTTTCTTTAAATAAATTTTATTTATAGTAACAAAAATATTTCAGAATCAAACTTTTTACAGCCTAAAGTAGATATATTAAACTATTTGAAATTTTTTTTTTTTTTATTGGCGGCTCTGAAAATGACTGCTCAAACTCGTCCAATTTGTTGGCGGGTGTCATCATTTCTTGTAAACGAATCATCTGAAAGTAAAAAATAAAACGGTTTCATATTCCGTATCGAATTGGCTATGGTTGGTACTACAATGAAACATTTTCACCGAAAACAAAACAAAATGGCGGACTTTTGAATTTTTCGACCCTTTTTTTGCACTTTTAATTGCTTATAACTTTTTTAAATAACAATGAATATTTTTGGTTGTAGTACCGACCATAGAGAGACATCTAAAGAGTAAAATGCCGTTTGGTTCATGTTGATAAGTGCAATAGTTTTGAAATACGAGTGACACCCAGTTGAAAAAACGTGGTTTGGAGAAAAAGACGATTAAAGTTTTTATTCGTGAAAAATCGTAAAAAAAGGTGAATTTTACTCACATATCCATTCCAGCTTCGTACACAACTCCTTCTTCATCTTCGTAGGTATCATTTTCAAGTATTCTTCCATTTCTAGAAGCAGTTCGATGTTCTTTAGACGATTCAGTGGCTTCAAGCTCGGCTCGATTAACACGCTTGTCGTTGGCCTTATCAGCGAACTGCCTTGCTTGCGGTCCGATTTTGACACCCATAAGTTCCATAACTTTCAATATCGGTAAAAGCCCTTCATTAAAAATGCAAGCAGCACTAAGAGCAGCAATTTCAAGTGTTTGTTTTCCAACAAACTTGTGTTTAGGAGCTATGTTCCAGACACACGAATTATAACTTTCGTTATTGTTTTGAGTATTAGCCCCTAAACACCTGTCGAGCAACTTTTCGTCAGTTAATTCTTTATAAATTGGTTGTAAAAGATCTTCAATTTCTTGATCGAAAGCCGGAGGATGTTTGAAGTTATGTAATTTATCTGAAGCTACTGCCTTTTGATAACCGCACCATGAATCTGCTCCGGCTGGGCAGTACGTGTGTTGCGGCTTAGCGTCGGTGGAACACTTGTGATAAAATGAGGCAAGAATTGCTTTCTTCATGTCTGCCACAGAATCGGGGTGAGCAAGCACAGCTTTTTTAAAATAGCCAGATAATTTTGACAGTTGCGCTTCAGTGAATTGTAAAGGTTTTACTGCAGGTTGGTCACTTTTTTTAGTTTTCTTCCTTTTGGGTACTTCTTCACCTTTTTTTAATGCCTCTTTTTTTTCTTGTGCTTTCAGAGCTCTCTTTATTTTTGCAAGGTTTCTTTTAGCTTTTTTACCACGTCTATATATACTCTTGCCTACGTGTAAAACACATGCTTTTTTCTTTACTTTGAGAGCCCCACTATACGGTTCAATTTCTTCGAGCCGCTTGAAAGTTTTACTGTCACCGTCGCCGATATAATATTCATACATAACACCGTACTGCTCCACAGATCTCAGAAACATCTCTTCCACTCCTTCAACTTCTATAAGACAGGCACTACCATCATGATCCCTTGTATAATTTCCTGCTTCACAATGCTCGGTAAACCAAGCATCAAACTCAGGAGTATTTTCGGGAAACTTTTGGGAATAATTACTGCATGCTTGACAAATTTTTGATTTTACTACTACATCTATGACTTTGTTCGTATACTTGCCGATTAAACTAACAATACCAAGTAAAGCTGTGAATCCTCTTTTTGGCCAGGAACCATCGCCCGAAACAGTAAGCCTATCTTATGGTAATCCTTTTTCTTTATTCTTTTCTTGCTCTTCTTTGGCAGCTTTTTTAAAAACTATTTCACTAACAGCCTTTACTGCAATGTAAATATGCCGTAAGCATTTATAATAGCCACTTAAACTTAATGCACTCGCTGATATATCTATCAGTCCACAAAAATTTAATAAGCCAGAAAAACCAACTCCAATCAAGCGCTTTGCATATACTATTCTTCTGTTTATTTCATAACCATTTTGTATTTTTGGAGATGAAGGGATTGGTTCACTCTTCTCACAATTACAGATGATTTCTAATTGAAAATCCAATCCATTTAAGTCACTTTTTCCAAACTCCACTTTTTTACCACAGTTTACACACGCAACTCTTTGCTGCAATGTTGCAAACACAGACCACTGAACGATCACGTAAGTCAGAAACGGTTCAAGTTGGGGATCGTCGTTTATCAGTTTTTCAGCAGCAGAACTGGTTTTTTCAGTGTTATCATCTGAAGTAAATCGATTACCTCAAAAACTCAAAAAACCTTTTTTTCGTGGCAGACGTTTTGCCGACTGTGCCATCCCGACATCTCAAATGATATGGTTCGAATTGTCCTTATAAGTTGCACTAGGCTACCTTTTGTAATTTTACTTTATAACAGTTTCTTAATGTTAAAAATATGCGTATGAAGTAGCTATTATATATGTATATGGATGATTCTGTGGGAAATCAAGATCACAACAAATTTATTTTTTATTTCTTCAGTAAAAATGTTCTTCTTGGTATGTAGAATGTACGTGAAATTTTTCAGATTTTTTGAAACCCTTAAGATTAAAGTTGATCGAGGGTAAATATGAGCAGGTAGTCATTTTTAAATTTTTTTAGCAACCAAATTGATTTCAACCTCCATTTATTCAACAAAATTAAATCTCTTTAGAAAATATCAATAAAGGATGTTTTAGAAAATTTTCTAAATTTTTCATAAAAAATGGCTCCAAAATCTTTTAATGCCCCTTTTGATTAATTAACTTCATTTTAAAACTTATAATTCCGAGAAAAGTGGATTTGATCACTCGACCATTACACTAAAAATCATGAAGATAGCTTTCTTCAGTACAAAAATGCCACAGTCGCATAATAGCAAAAGTGCAATATTTCTATAAACAAAATCAAAATAACATGGAATGTTGTTAAAAAAAATATTAAAATGTACATTTTAGTAATAAAGTCATATTTAGCTTCAACCAACTTTAAATATATGGGCTTAGAAAAATATAAAAAAATATACATGCATTCTACAAAATAGAAGCAACATTTTTTCTGAAATAAAAAAGAATTTTTTTTGTTTTCGTTTTCCAACTGAATTACTAATATATATATATATATATATATATATATATATATATATATATATATATATATATATATATATTAGTAATTCAGTTGGAAAACGAAAACAAAAAAAATTCTTTTTTATTTCAGAAAAAATGTTGCTTCTATTTTGTAGAATGCATGTATATTTTTTTATATTTTTCTAAATATATATATATTAGTAATTCAGTTGGAAAACGAAAACAAAAAAAATTCTTTTTTATTTCAGAAAAAATGTTGCTTCTATTTTGTAGAATGCATGTATATTTTTTTTATATTTTCTAAGCCCATATATTTAAAGTTGGTTGAAGCTAAATATGACTTTATTACTAAAATGTACATTTTAATATTTTTTTTAACAACATTCCATGTTATTTTGATTTTGTTTATATATATATATTAGTAATTCAGTTGGAAAACGAAAACAAAAAAAATTCTTTTTTATTTCAGAAAAAATGTTGCTTCTATTTTGTAGAATGCATGTATATTTTTTTATATTTTTCTAAGCCCATATATTTAAAGTTGGTTGAAGCTAAATATGACTTTATTACTAAAATGTACATTTTAATATTTTTTTTAACAACATTCCATGTTATTTTGATTTTGTTTATAGAAATATTGCACTTTTGCTATTATGCGACTGTGGCATTTTTGTACTGAAGAAAGCTATCTTCATGATTTTTGGTGTAATGGTCGAGTGATCAAATCCACTTTTCTCGGAATTATAAGTTTTAAAATGAAGTTAATTAATCAAAAGGGGCATTAAAAGATTTTGGAGCCATTTTTTATGAAAAATTTAGAAAATTTTCTAAAACATCCTTTATTGATATTTTCTAAAGAGATTTAATTTTGTTGAATAAATGGAGGTTGAAATCAATTTGGTTGCTAAAAAAATTTAAAAATGACTCCCTGCTCATATTTACCCTCGATCAACTTTAATCTTAAGGGTTTCAAAAAATCTGAAAAATTTCACGTACATTCTACATACCAAGAAGAACATTTTTACTGAAGAAATAAAAAATAAATTTGTTGTGATCTTGATTTCCCACAGAATCATCCATATACATATATAATAGCTACTTCATACGCATATTTTTAACATTAAGAAACTGTTATAAAGTAAAATTACAAAAGGTAGCCTAGTGCAACTTATAAGGACAATTCGAACCATATCATTTGAGATGTCGGGATGGCACAGTCGGCAAAACGTCTGCCACGAAAAAAAGGTTTTTTGAGTTTTTGAGGTAATCGATTTACTTCAGATGATAACACTGAAAAAACCAGTTCTGCTGCTGAAAAACTGATAAACGACGATCCCCAACTTGAACCGTTTCTGACTTACGTGATCGTTCAGTGGTCTGTGTTTGCAACATTGCAGCAAAGAGTTGCGTGTGTAAACTGTGGTAAAAAAGTGGAGTTTGGAAAAAGTGACTTAAATGGATTGGATTTTCAATTAGAAATCATCTGTAATTGTGAGAAGAGTGAACCAATCCCTTCATCTCCAAAAATACAAAATGGTTATGAAATAAACAGAAGAATAGTTTATGCAAAGCGCTTGATTGGAGTTGGTTTTTCTGGCTTATTAAATTTTTGTGGACTGATAGATATATCAGCGAGTGCATTAAGTTTAAGTGGCTATTATAAATGCTTACGGCATATTTACATTGCAGTAAAGGCTGTTAGTGAAATAGTTTTTAAAAAAGCTGCCAAAGAAGAGCAAGAAAAGAATAAAGAAAAAGGATTACCATAAGATAGGCTTACTGTTTCGGGCGATGGTTCCTGGCCAAAAAGAGGATTCACAGCTTTACTTGGTATTGTTAGTTTAATCGGCAAGTATACGAACAAAGTCATAGATGTAGTAGTAAAATCAAAAATTTGTCAAGCATGCAGTAATTATTCCCAAAAGTTTCCCGAAAATACTCCTGAGTTTGATGCTTGGTTTACCGAGCATTGTGAAGCAGGAAATTATACAAGGGATCATGATGGTAGTGCCTGTCTTATAGAAGTTGAAGGAGTGGAAGAGATGTTTCTGAGATCTGTGGAGCAGTACGGTGTTATGTATGAATATTATATCGGCGACGGTGACAGTAAAACTTTCAAGCGGCTCGAAGAAATTGAACCGTATAGTGGGGCTCTCAAAGTAAAGAAAAAAGCATGTGTTTTACACGTAGGCAAGAGTATATATAGACGTGGTAAAAAAGCTAAAAGAAACCTTGCAAAAATAAAGAGAGCTCTGAAAGCACAAGAAAAAAAAGAGGCATTAAAAAAAGGTGAAGAAGTACCCAAAAGGAAGAAAACTAAAAAAAGTGACCAACCTGCAGTAAAACCTTTACAATTCACTGAAGCGCAACTGTCAAAATTATCTGGCTATTTTAAAAAAGCTGTGCTTGCTCACCCCGATTCTGTGGCAGACATGAAGAAAGCAATTCTTGCCTCATTTTATCACAAGTGTTCCACCGACGCTAAGCCGCAACACACGTACTGCCCAGCCGGAGCAGATTCATGGTGCGGTTATCAAAAGGCAGTAGCTTCAGATAAATTACATAACTTCAAACATCCTCCGGCTTTCGATCAAGAAATTGAAGATCTTTTACAACCAATTTATAAAGAATTAACTGACGAAAAGTTGCTCGACAGGTGTTTAGGGGCTAATACTCAAAACAATAACGAAAGTTATAATTCGTGTGTCTGGAACATAGCTCCTAAACACAAGTTTGTTGGAAAACAAACACTTGAAATTGCTGCTCTTAGTGCTGCTTGCATTTTTAATGAAGGGCTTTTACCGATATTGAAAGTTATGGAACTTATGGGTGTCAAAATCGGACCGCAAGCAAGGCAGTTCGCTGATAAGGCCAACGACAAGCGTGTTAATCGAGCCGAGCTTGAAGCCACTGAATCGTCTAAAGAACATCGAACTGCTTCTAGAAATGGAAGAATACTTGAAAATGATACCTACGAAGATGAAGAAGGAGTTGTGTACGAAGCTGGAATGGATATGTGAGTAAAATTCACCTTTTTTACGATTTTTCACGAATAAAAACTTTAATCGTCTTTTTCTCCAAACCACGTTTTTTCAACTGGGTGTCACTCGTATTTCAAAACTATTGCACTTATCAACATGAACCAAACGGCATTTTACTCTTTAGATGTCTCTCTATGGTCGGTACTACAACCAAAAATATTCATTGTTATTTAAAAAAGTTATAAGCAATTAAAAGTGCAAAAAAAGGGTCGAAAAATTCAAAAGTCCGCCATTTTGTTTTGTTTTCGGTGAAAATGTTTCATTGTAGTACCAACCATAGCCAATTCGATACGGAATATGAAACCGTTTTATTTTTTACTTTCAGATGATTCGTTTACAAGAAATGATGACACCCGCCAACAAATTGGACGAGTTTGAGCAGTCATTTTCAGAGCCGCCAATAAAAAAAAAAAAAATTTCAAATAGTTTAATATATCTACTTTAGGCTGTAAAAAGTTTGATTCTGAAATATTTTTGTTACTATAAATAAAATTTATTTAAAGAAACACGTTTTATTGGTGTAACCTGGCCTTAATAATTAAATTGTGAAAAAAATATGTGTTATGCAATTCTGTAACAAAATATTCCAATGTAAAAATTCAAGTTAGAATAAATCAATTAAATCTCAAATTAAAACTGGTTGCAAAAAAATTGTAGCCATAAGTGGTTATTGGAAGATACATGGATTTGCAGTAGAGCCAAGGTGGCTGGGGGTTCAGCCCAGTCGCGGTGGGCGCTACGGGATTACGGGCGTTATGAGATCAGCAGCGCTACGGGATCACGGGCGCTACGAAATCAGCGGCGCTACAGGATCACGGGCTCTATGAGATCAGCGGCGCTACAGGATCACGGGCGCTACGAGATCAGCGGTGCTACGAGATCAGCGGCGCTACGAGATCACAGGCGCTACGATCCCGTACCAGCCTTGTATAGCTACTTGTATAAATTAGTAAGTTATGTAGTTAATTTTATTTAATTTAAAATGTGCAGAATATGATTATATTAATGTAAAAATTAAATATAAGAGGATACGTTTGAAAAACTGATAAGCGGGAATAATGGATTTTATTCCCGCAGATGCAAGAGTAAAGACAATTTGCAGAAATAATATATAAGAGGGAATAAAAGTTACCTTTGTCCCGATTTTTAGGTCAATAAAATGGCTATTATAGTTAAGTTGTGAATAATCATAATTATGTTTTTGTATGTGTGGTTATTATGCTTGATTTGCACAGACTATCGAAAAGCTCGTGTAACGCAATCAATCGGAAAAGTACAAAATTAGAAAAAGAGGGGAAATAAGTAGGGGGGAGTTGGGGGTGAGATGACAAAATATGAGTAGGCGGCACTTATGTATAGTACATACGTCTAAATACATAATTAGGTGTTTGTATGTGTAGTTATTATGCTTGATTTGTAGGACTATTGAAAAGTCGCAATGAAGTTGTGTAACGCAATAAATCGGAAAATTACAAATATAGAAAAAGAGGGTAAATATGGAGGGGATGGGGGGGGGGTGATAAAATTAAAGTAGGCGACACCTATGTATATTATAAAGAAGGCAAAGAACTTAGCTAAGAGATAGTTAAAAGCTACCTTTGTGGAAATTTTCAAAAAGAATAATGTCGTTTTACTCTAGTTATCGTACGACATAGAAAATCAATTTTTTTTACAAAACTTTTTCTTTGTCAGCAAAAGAAAAATAATATGGCTAAAAAATTTTGCTAAATATTCTTCTTCACATTCTTAAAATCACCTCAAATTTTCGCTATTATTTTCCATTATATATTTCCGAGATATAATCATTTAAAAAAATGACGTTTTCGTGTATATCAAATGAAGGAATTTACCTAATTAAAAATTTCGGATCGGGAAAGATAGCTAATTTTAAGCTCTTTCAAATGCATTTTACTCGAATTGATTATATTAATTTTAACCTTTAGAAAAACCTAAAAACTAAAACCCAAAAATCGAAAAATCGATAAGATAAAAAAGAATCGAAAAGTCAAAAATATTATACGACAGTCCCCTTTGTACGTCAAAAACAAGAAAAATGAGCAAACATTTATTTTTACTGTGGATTACTTGAGATACAGAGGGATACATACATACATCCATACAGATATTTTCTAAAAATAGTGTATTTTGATTACCAATGGTTCAAAACATGTCTCTAACATATTTTTAAGAAAATTTTTTTTTACTATTACCAAGCTTCCTCTAGGCGGAAGCAAAATTAGGTAATATATGATGAGTGAATTAGTTTTACCTTAAAATGTATTATAAATTAATTTTAAATTTGATGGTGTGTATCTCCCCTTAAGTTAAAACTACATATCGTAATTAGCAATCATCTGCTTTATATTATAAGAAATGCGTATAAAAATATACATACAAAAATATATTAATATTTATTTCCTGCAATTCATTCTTCTGACTAAATATGTTAAAATAGTAAAGCTAAGTTTAAGATTATCTTATAGTTGAAATATGGCCATATCTAGGCTCACAGTTTTCAAAATATACAGTGAACAAAATTTATAAAAATTATAAATATTTAAATATCACGGAAGTTGTCAACCAAATTGGCTAAAAAGCAATAGGATTCGATCCCTACACTTAACAAATTACCACTACTAATTTCAAAGCTAGACCTTGGGAATTACTCGTGTTATCATAGTAAAAAAAATAATTTAACAGGTTAAGGGCGGATAATGTATAAGAAGATTGTTTCAAATAACTACAAAATTTGTTAAAATTTCCAACTTTCGATAAAAACTCGATGTTTTGACCTCTTACTAAGAGCTTAAAGAATACAATGGCCGGCTGCATACAATGTTTCATTAATTTTTACGTTTACAGTAAGACAAAATACAAAGAAATTTGCGTTAATTCGTAACGTATATATGCATCCCGCCGGTCTCAACCTGTTAAATAACAGAATATTGTGACTTAAAAATATGCAGAAATATAGTAAACAAGATGAAACTAATATTTATTGAAAATTTCATTGGCTATTATAATATAGTTATTTAATTTAAAGTTTAAAAACATAATTCTTAATTACATAGTTCTTTTACGCTAAAAAATCACCAACAAATTTATGAAATCAATGCTTTCTCTTTGAGAAAGCACTAAATATAAAACAAAACTAATTTAGATAATTCGATTATAGACACAAGTGATAATGAAAAAGAAACTTTTTTATTTAATTAATATAATTTTATTTTTCCATAAAATTGCATGTTAATTAAATTAATTGAGCAATGGATAGAGATTTATTTATAATTCTATAATAGATTGTTTGTCTTTATTGCAACAAATAACGAAATAGTATTGTCATTTTATTAATAACGTAACGTTATTTTTTAAGAAATTAAACTTTTAGTTATGAATCGGTCCCTGTTAGAAATAGTCCACCCCCACCCCCTGTCGCACAATATACTATTTTGTGGTATTTAGAAATTCTTAAAAAATATTTGTCTTTTATCCCCTAAAATAGCTTTAAGATGATTGTTGGATATACAAATTGCATGGAAATTACGTCTTCTTTTTGAAAACGTACATATTACCATATTTAACGTATAAAAAGAATATTTTCTTGAGATTTTTAATGGTAATTTTAAAACTTTTTTACAATGCACACACACAAAGACATACGCACACACGCACCTGTACAAATGCATACACATATACAGACACGCATACATACATATATACATACAGACAGACATTTTTAAAAAACCTATATATTCTGATTCACGAATCCTCAAATTCATTAAAATTTCGGATTAAGAAATTTTTATCGTTACAAAGCTTTCCCTATGAAAAAGCAATTTCGACTTCTGTTTAAAATAGTTTAACCGATATTTTCTGGAAGTTTTAAAAATATACTTGGTCAGAAGTTGGGCAAGGAACTATGAAGTTAGAAAAGTAAGTTTTGAGAAAAACCAGTTTAAAGTTGTAATTTGGTATTCTATCCAATGTAAATTAAATTGTTTCACTTAACTGGCTATTACTTTGGTATAACTAATAGTTTTGACATCTAGCAGATATCAAAACTATATATATGCAAAATATTTAATACAAAATTTTACGATTCTTTGGTCAAATATCAGTGGAGTACCCTCTTAAGGAATTTATAATAAATCTGATTTAAAAATAATAATATGTTCATACAAAAGTTTAATAAAAGTATTAAAAGTAATTATTAAAGTCAGATTGTTTTACATTAAATATATATTTTTTTCAGTATCACTTGGAAGTTCACGTTCAGCGACTCCTGCTTTTTCGTCACCTACTGGTCATACTTCAATAAGTCCTTGTGTAAATATTTCGCCAATTTCATCTCTTGGACTAAATCAAAGTAATGTATTTATGCCAATTTCTAATCCTGAACAAAATGCAACATCTACGGTATCATTAAATATTAATAAATGGAAACGATCTCCTACTCAAACTAATTTTTTTGTGCAATATAATGATCAACCAGTTATTAAGCCAGAACCGAATCGGATGATATTTTCACGAAAGCAGTCGCCGCAAATTTTAAACCCGTTAAGCATTAGTACTAGTGTAATAAGAATATCCCCTGTTGGAGGTCGTTCAAGTAATATTAATCAAAATATAGATTTGTGGTCAGAGAGAAATACATTATTAAAACATTCTGTAAGCGCTTCTATACCACAAGAGCAAAATACTGCAACTCTTCAGAATGCTTCAACGTCAAATCAGAACTGTACAATTCCTCCGGATTTAGTTGATATACGTAGTTCCAATTGTCTACAGTTATTGTTATCACCTCCGTTACCTGAGAATGTAACAGACCATAAAAATGACTCGATTGTAGAACGCATGCAATCAATCTCAAAGAATACTAATAATTCTTCGGTTTCCGTTACCAATCAAAAATTAGAAACGAATTTCATGGTTATTAAAAATAGTTCAGATGTACCAACACTCAACAATGTAATCCAAAAAGACTCAAGGTCGCCTCAAATTATGGACAATTTTATCCCTTTCCAATCAGGAGCATATCACGCTCTCAATCAGTATCAACAACCACAATCTCCAAATTATGTACAAAATAAATGTATACATTCATCCGATAAGTTAATGCAACCAGCAACAAAGAATGCACACTACCAGGTAATTTTAGTTACAATTTGAATGATAATAGTAATAATAAGGATAAAAATAGTAATAATTATATTGATAATGATAATGAGAATGAGAATGATAATTGCAATGATAATGAGAATATGAACGAGAATGATAATTATAATGATAATAAGAATGTGAATGAGAATGATAATAAGAATGAGAATTACGGTGACAGTGACAATGACAGTAATGGTGACAGTGACAGTGACAGTTACCGATGAGATTCCCCTTTTAACGAAGCGCGAAGAAGAAGCTCGTTGAAGAGCGGAACGTCTCTAAGACCAGACGACATTCCAGCGGAAGTGATGAAAATCGTCGCGTCACGAAGACCTAAGGCACTTTTATATATGTACAGCGTAGGTCTAGATTGGTCGACAACCTTCAAGCGTTGAAAGCTTTTTGGGTGCCAATATATATGTTGCGGTAGGTCGAACTCTACTATAAAAGCAAAGGACTGCTATACGATTTGGAAGAAGAATGCAGAACCAGACAAGTTACGGCAGACATCGCAAAAGGATCCATCCTAGGATCGAACTTTTGGAACGCGCTGTACGACGTGTTGCTAAGGCTCAAGTTGCCCCTAAGCCTGACATTATTAGGTTGTGCGAATTATGTTGATGCAGCCCTTCTGGTCGAAGATGAGGAGAAAGCCAAGTTTAAGAGGAAGCCGTATCTAGTGCCCTAGTCTAGTCACTTTTGTACTAATTACTCAAATAGTGGTGTACTAATTGAAAAACTAAGAGTTGTCCCCAATTCAGCTTAAAATAAGGAATATTTTGAGACCTAAAAGAGTACCTAACATTAAGGTGGTTCAAAATTTTCAAAGTTTCTATTTTACTCCTTGTAACCCTTTCAAAAGTTGACAAATGTGAAAAAAATAACTCTCCTGTAACGCAGGAGCTAGACATTGACATTTAAAAGTTCTTACCTTGATTTCAAAGTTTTTGAAGTGCATTTATGCACTTTTTTTACTAAATTTGGTGAAAGATGATTAAAACTTTATAAATCAAGGCAAAATAATTTAGTAATTTACCATATCATTAAAATGGAAAGTTAACTACATCCGCTTCGTTA
Source organism: Gastracanthus pulcherrimus (assembly GCA_949152435.1). Classification (NCBI taxonomy): domain Eukaryota; kingdom Metazoa; phylum Arthropoda; class Insecta; order Hymenoptera; family Pteromalidae; genus Gastracanthus; species Gastracanthus pulcherrimus. The sequence goes on along the minus strand of OX424573.1, from coordinate 110,746,985 downwards.
AGAAAGATTTTCTTTCTATGTGAAGAGCCATATGCGTTAAATTTTAACAAAAACAGGCTATCTTTGAACATTTTTCAAGACTCTAATTTTCAATGATTTTGTAAAACCCAACATTTTTTTGAATCTTTGTTCCGAATAGAACCTACATAAAAATTAGCAAATGTAAATAAATTTAAATATAGAAACTGTTTTAGACTCAATATTGTGCAATCATTTCAGCATATTAAATGGTTTATGTCATAGTTTGATGTAATTTACTTATGGTAGTTTACGTCGTGGAGATTTGTACATAATTATAGTTAAAAGCTGATTCAATGATTTTGTAAAACCCAACATTTTTTTGAATCTTTGTTCCGAATAGAACCTACATAAAAATTAGCAAATGTAAATAAATTTAAATATAGAAACTGTTTTAGACTCAATATTGTGCAATCATTTCAGCATATTAAATGGTTTATGTCATAGTTTGATGTAATTTACTTATGGTAGTTTACGTCGTGGAGATTTGTACATAATTTTAGTTAAAAGCTGATAACAAGACTTTTAATTTGAGTGGTCGCAGCATTTTTTAAGTTATTTGGATTAAAATTTATGCCCGTATTATATTATAAAAATTCTCAGGTGGTAAATTGAGGATCATGTTGTAGCACCGTATTTTGCATGATCCCAATTGACTACCAAAGATTTTTCATAATATTAATATAGACATAAATTTTGATCTAAACAACTTCAGAAATGATGCGACAACTCAAATTGAAGGTCATGTTATCAGCTTTTAACTAAAATCTCCATGACGTAAACTACCGGAAGAAAATTATATCAAACTATGACATAAACCATTTAATATGCTGAAATGATTGCACAATATTGAGACTGGGACAGTTTCTATATTTTGATGTATTATTTACGTTTGCCAATTTTTATGTAGGTTCTATTTGGAACAAAGATTCATACAAATGTTCGGGTTTGAAAAATCATTGCAAATTAGTCATGAAAAATGTTCAAAGACAGTCTGTTTTTTGTTAAAATTTGCGGATGTAGTTAACTTTCCATTTTAGTGATATGGTAAATTACTAAATTTTTTTTGCCTTGATTTATAAAGTTTTAATCGTCTTTTACCAAATTTAGTAAAAAAAGTGCATAAATGCGCTTCAAAAACTTTGAAATCGAGGTAAGAACTTTTAAATGTCACCGTCCAGCTCCTGCATTACAGGAGAGTTATGTTTTTTACATTTGTCAACTTTTGAACGGGTTACAAGAAGAAAAATATAAATTTTTAAAATATTGAACCACCCTAACCTAACATTATTTACTTTACCGAGAATAGTTCGAAACCCCAAAACTTAACCTCAATTTTCGCGTTTCGTAGTATTCTCAGAGAAAAAATAATGTTCAATATTTTTTAGGTCTCAAAATATTCCTTATTTTACGAAGAATTGGGGACGACTCTTAGTATTTTATTGAACTAACCACTATTTGAATAAACAGCAAAAATGTAATTAGACAAGGGCAGTAGGTATGGCCACCTCTTAAACTGAGCATCGTTATTCAACGCGTGCTTCGGTGAATAGACGACCATGGACTGCAACTAGCGCTAACAAAGTCGGTGATAGTTCTACAGACAGATGAACTTAAAAGAGGCGACTCCCCTCCCGAATTAATGTAAAAGTAGTTTCGAGGTGGAGGTATTCGCGGAGAGTTTTGACCCCTCTGTGGGTTGCTGAAGGGGGTCTCGATAGTACCCATGACAAATTTTGACCAAATTATGACAAAATAATTTTTTGTCATCGAGATTGAAGGACCTTTTTATGAGCCACAAGAGGGCGATGCGACCCCCTCTCGTTTATCAGACTCGGCCAGCGGAGTGTCTTCAGAAGCCGCAGTTACTCCGCTTCTCCTACTCACTGAACTCGCATCTCCCCATCATCCCCTTGCGAGTACACCCGCGAACATCTGTACTGCATCCAATTGCTTCACTTAACCTATCATGGTCTTTCATACAAAGAATGGTGTCGTTTTCTCTCTTATGCTTATTTAATCTGGTAACTCCATCTCTTTCTATCCTTTCATTTATCTCTTTCATTCTATGACTCTGTCATACTCACGTATATCACTCTACCATCATTCACATTTACGGTACGCTTTGTCTTCTTATATCCTGCTCCGCACTTGTTCTTGGTTTTCTTCTTTCTTCTATTCTTTAGATTTGTCTTGTGCTCTTCGTTTTATGCGTTCGTGATGTGATTCACCAATTCTTCCTTCTTCTTTTGTTTCAGTACTCTTTCGGTGAAGTATGCTATTTTGGCCCAATTTACCTTGCTCTATCATTTTCCTGACAATGTTCTCTGGGATTATTTGTCCTATTTCTGCTTGCAGGACTAATCTTTCTTGAAACCATCTGTCACACATAAAACCCGCTGCCAATTCATTGGCACTTAGCTTCCTCAAACTAAATTAGATGTTCCAATATGAAATTCTTTGTTCTTATAAATTAATTGAAATTGCTATATCTTTCCGAAATATAACACGATTAATTAAAAATATGTTTCGGTGTATTACGAAAGAAGTGAAAGAGCCTATCCAAAATTTGCGGTGTCAAACGATAGATGATTTTATGCTCTTTTTAATGTATATACACTAAATTGATCATAATATCTCAAACGTACCAAAAAACCCGAATATGTAATACTCAAAAATCGAAAAATTAAAACATTTCTATAAAACGAAAACAAGCCGATGAATCTTGAAATTTCTTGAAAAATGAGCCCTGTTTGGTTAAAAACGATCGCCCCGATCTCGAGATGTACTCATTTAAAAAAGAAAATTTCAAAAAACACATAAGCTCAATATGTCGGAAAATAAAAGATCTCATGATCTGAAAAGACATACAGATCATAAGAAAGTGAAAAGCTACCTTTTTGGAAAGTTTTAGATAAAATGCTGCCGATTTCCTTGAGTTATCGTCGGAGAAAGAAAATCGTTTTTTTTACAAAATTATTTTTTTCTCGGCAAAAGAAAAATTCCATGAATGAAAAATATTACTATATATTTGTCTCCATGCCCCTAATTATTCTGGTCGGAAAAGTTAGGTAATTTTATGCTCTTTCAAATGCGTTTTCGTTGGATCGATGATATTATTTCTAATGTATTAAAAAACCTGAAAAACTAAAATCCAAAGATCGAAAACCAGCTATAAAAACCAACAAAAACACAAAAATAAAAAAAAATTATTTTGCCGCCTTTTTTTAAGAAGAACAAAAAGAATGAGCCCTGGAACATTAAGTTTCACCGTATACACACACACGCACGCACGCACGCACGCACACACACACATATAGACACAGACATACATCCATAGAGACATTTTCTAAAAATATTGTATTTTGATTTAAGTCCCAAAACATGTTTCTAACAAAACTTGTTTTTTACTATCACAAAGCTTCCTCTTTGAGGAAGCAATATGCTTTGCGTCATCTTTTTCGTACCCGCAGAGTATACATTTTCCGTCTTTAACCTTTCCCTCTTATGAATGTTTGACCAAAAATAGCCGTGGTTACTGAGAAACTGCATTATGAAGTAGTTTACCTCGCCATGACTGTGGCTAAGCCAATTGCCTACTCTATCGATTAGTCGTACTGTCCACTCTCCTCTTGATTCTGCTGGCCATTTCTCTTGCCATATCTTCATTGTTTCTTTTCTTTCTTCTTCTTTGATCTTTCTTGAAGTTGATTTTCTGTCTCGTGAAAACTTTTTTCTTTCTCTCGCGAAGAGGTCGATGTGTATCATCCCCGCTATTACTAGCACAGCTGGTTCTGATACTGTGCGGCACGAACTTGCTATCCTCATCTCCCCTGCTCGTTGTACCGCGGCCATGCGTTTTCTGTAAGTTTCTGTATCTAGAACATCGCCTCAAATCTCTGCAGCATACAGAAGAATGGAGTTTGTTACTGTCATCAGTAATTGGCTCTTACTTGCTCTAGGATCTCCGATGCAGTGATGTGACATAACTGTCACCAAAGTCATAATACGGTTATGTAACGGTCATGTGACCGTTACAAGACCATTCAAAATATGACAAAAATTCGTGACTGTCATTGCAATTTACGCGTTGCATAATTGAAGAACTGGAGGCAGTAACGGTACTAGCACCTTTTGGTGATTTTTAACTCTAATAATAATAATAATCTTTGTGAATACAAAATATAACCATGTATATCTTTCTATATCACGTTTTTGTATCCAAAATCCATACAAAAATATAATTATTTTTTAATTTTTAAACCACAGAGTACTCAAAGAAGCTCTTAATAAATCTACATATGACTTTAATACGCCACTCGCTAGACTACGCAGGATCTGGAATTATATTCGAAATAATGCAAGATACCTCACATTGTATTTTATAATGTGAAAGGGCAATAATCCCCATTTAATTGAATAAATAAGAAAATAAATAAAATAAATTGTTTTAATTATTTTCAGTATTCAAAAACTGTTCCCCAATTTAACACCTTGATTAAGATGAATCTCGGTTGCGGGACAGATTTCGGATCGTAGACTTATCTAGAACAAAATATACAAAAAGACTCTTAATCTGTATGAGTTTCGCTATATCCCGTAGCTCAAACGACATTTTATGTAAAAATTGAACAAAATGCTGTATTTTTTAAGTTTTAAGTTATCAAAATTGTATGTAATATCATTCAAAGTCGTAATTCTGCTATGCCAATGATTTGCAGATGATATTTTTCATGATATTTTAACAACCAAATACTTAAAAAAAGTTAATAAAATAAATTTGGGTTTTTGGAAGCCGGCACATAAGAATACCCCTAATCGTATTTATTTTGCAAGAAATACTTGTTTTAGAACATAATTAAAAGTATTACTTTAAAACAGCTACTGCACTTATAAACGGTGACTAAGATTTTAGTATGCCAAAATAAAATAATTATTTCTTTAACTTTTGTAATGTCATGTCACGTGACTGGAAAAAAATGACCCTCATTTTGCGTTTAAAATTTTAGAATGGTCATAACCTACAAGTTGAATGATGCAATAACAGACGTATGAGTAATATAGTTATCCATTTTATACATTATAAACTCATTAATTTATTCTTTTAAAATCACAGGACTAGAATTTTGTTCTCTTGTCAAATAGAAAGTGAGTGATTTACACTTTAAAAAAGATTAATCTCCTTCTTTCACTCGTTTGGAAGGGTAAATTGTAATATTTTCACTTTTCACAATACGGAGAACCACTTTTTTCATGTACTTTTTAATTTTGAGAAAATGTTTCTCTCGAAAGATGTTTTTTTTAGATTAGGACAACATCTTTCCAGAGAGGTATTCACTAAAAACTGAAAAGTAGACAATGATATAAGTATATTATCTTCGTTTTTTTTTTATTTTTACTATTCAATTTCTATAATTTGTTAATGTTTTTACTAAATTGCTTGTTAGACTTGTGCAACAAATTAGAAGATGAATTGAGAAAAGTAATAGTTCTTTCTTTAGTCATTTTTCTCGTAGAATCGATTGTCACTATAAGTTTTTATTAAATATCAATTTTTATTAATTTGTTTAAACAATAATTGTTTAAACAAGTTATAACATTTATTTTTTTTTACATCACATTACATACTTTTGAGAAACTGATTTTGCCAATTTAAATTGCTATACTTATATTTGATTTATTCATACGAACAGAAACCTCCATTCGAAACTCTCGTGGCCTGCACGGGCCATCGGTAGCTTTACTTTTGTGTGTATCCTTAACTAATTTTCATTTAGAAATTTAAATGTTTTAAAGTATTATATACCCAATACTGAAATTTGAAGCATTCATGTATTAAACATGAATAATATAGCTTTAAGACTTTTGTTATTATTCATTAGTTTAATTAAATAGATATTTATTATTTATTTAATTATTATTTCTCCAACGAGGTACCTAGTAAAAGGAAAATAGGGGGAAATTGGAAAGATTTATGTATGTGTATATAAAAAATACTATTGATATTCTCTATACTAACCAAGTGCAAAGTCTTGCATTTATATATATCACAGTTCCACTCAATAAAACTACTTGCGCTCATTCGTATATTTCCCAATAGTAATGAGTAAACTGAAAGCGAGAGGAGTGAGGTCTTGCTCGATTGGCGACTGTGCGCTGACTAACCTGCGAAATCGACGCGCAGCCCGTAAATTCGACAACGGTAGGAACCGCATCTCCGGCGTCGCTCAGGAACCAAGCTCCCACTCTTCTCGCCCCCTCCAGCATTCACAACTCATATAGATGTATGCACACATCATTATTCTTCGCGATTCTTCTATGTGTGGGTATTCGTTTCACAGATTCGTCGATCAGACTGTACGAATTTCGGGTATTATAAGAAAATTTGGAAAAATAAAAATTATGTTACAGTTGAGCCGTTACATAGCCACCTCATATACATTTATGTTTTATTTAAAAAGATAAATTCTTATGATCTCCCGTTTTTCTACACAAACTGATCGATAGTCATAGCACTTTCAATTTAATCACATTTACTTTATTCAGTATCTTTTCACTTATTAAATAATTATATTATATTCTGTGTCTTCACTCGCGGTCCATGTGATTTTATTTACCATATATTAATAATGAAAATAATTTATTAAAGTATTCTATTAAATAAATAATTAAAATAAACAAATATTGATACCCTATCAATATAGACCGTTACATAGTCCCCCTAAATAAATTCACATTGTGAGGGAAATAGAAATTTATTTAGCTTCCGAAACGTTTATTATTATTTTATATAAAAAAAATGTATTTAAGTATGTTCATTTGTAATATTGCAACTTAATGTCGTTATAAAATGTCTTTTCATTATATTCAATTATTAATATTATATTTCTATAATTTAAGTAGAATTAATCAAAATGATGGCGTAATTGTTTTTGGTAATAAGAATATACTTCATACAACTAAAGTTGTTAAATCTAGAAGGATTAAAATACTTAATACGAATATTACTTTAAGGGGGTAGTCTGTTTTAGGTCCCAAAAAAAAGCGTTTTTTCAGCGATTTTTTTGAAAGGGAAGGAAATGATTGTGGTAAACGAAATTTTGAGAACATAATGTACTATATTTTAGCTTTAAAAAACAATTTTTGTTATTAAAAAATATTAAAATTTCTTCAAGTTATGACCATTTTGCCGGAGCTCCTGGAGTCTGCACTTTCTAATCGGTGCCGGGGATGGAGGTCCTGCGGTGCGTCTAAAACAGTCGAGACAAATTTTTTTTAATTTTTATAAGTTTCTTTTCTATATGAACTCAAAAAATACCAAAGAAGTTGTCAAATTCCAAATTTTTTCGAAGTTTGAAAAAAAAATGCACTTTTTTGAAAAAAAAATTCACTTTAAGTTGCAAAAAAAGTAGTTTAAATAATACTTTTGTTCAACTTTTTTAGTTCAAATAGAAGATAATTTAATACTGAAGCTAGATCACATTGATTTTTTTCGATCGGACGTATATTCTTTTTGCCATCACCGGCACCGCTTTCTAAAAATCGTAAAAATGAAAACTCGAGAAAACGCGCTTTAAAGTTTTCGGTCCAAAAAAATATAAGTTTTTGGGTACTTACAGTAATTAGAGGTTAATCAGCTATCCCTGGGCCATACATTAGTCCTTCCTCTTCTTCAAAAAACTCGTTTTGGCTGAGGGTTTCCAATCTTGGGGCTGTACGAGCCTCCTTGCTAGAAAATGATGCTCGCCGGTTCTCCCGCGTTATGCGCTCAGCATCGACGGCGTCAGTAAAATTTTTGCACTGCTGCCCGATGATGATATTGAGGAGCTGCATGGTGGAAAGTACAGCAGAGTAGCCCTCGTTAAAAATGCCTGCAGCCATATATGCTGCAATTTCGACGATTTTATAGCCATACACTGGGCAATAATTTTAAATCCTAGGCCTCGATGACCGCTTTCTGCAAACGTTAATTTTTGCTTGCATGATCTTCAAATTGCGATTTCCGAAATGGCGAGAAACATAGATATAAATTCAATAATGTGGTAGCAGTGCGCAGAATGATTAATGACATCATCGCTGCTTGCTATCGTTAACTTCTGCTCACTGCGGCTCGTGTGTAAGTCTCCGTCGTCCGATGAAACACTTGTAAAACGATTGCTGTGAAATTTCCGCTTTCGCGGTTCCACAGCACGCTGTCTTTTAGATCGATCACCTTTCGGATAGCTTGACATTTCGATGTATACTCGGCAATATCAAAAGTGGAACTGAAAGCTGACGCTAGAAACAGCAGTGTAGAAGCCGATGCCGAGAGCTATAGTATACCGTTATGTTGTATACCGTTCTCCCTACTACTACTCAACACAGACCTTCTAGAAACTCCAAATAATGTTTCAAAGGACGGTTGGACCTTTTCAGGTATATACGAGTATAGTCGAATAATAGAATACATCGAGGGGTGGAGCGCGCGCGCTCGGGTCTGCCCGAGCATTCGCACCTGCTCGATGCTCGGCCACTAAAACTGCTCTATCTTCGGAAATATATCGAATTGGCCTCTGAAATTTTGAAGACATATTCTTGGATAGTTTTGGAATAAATTTAAGACAAAAAAAATCGATTTGTTGAAGCCGGTAAAGCAGACTCCCCTTTAAATAATGGCAGTAGTATGGAAGATTCTGCTATATACAGATCTCATGATATACCTAAGACTGAATTTATATTATTTATTTATTTTAAAGAGAATCTAATAGACTCTACGAGCTATGAACCCTATGAGCTATGAAAGGAAATTTCTTTTCATAATAATTTGGCATTAGGACACAAATATGCCTTATAATTCCGGGTTTTATCACCAGATGGATGCAAGTTTTTTGTATCCATATACAAATTTATCATTTCTATTCCATATATATGACCAACTCTGGAGTATCACTTAGCGTATGATGGCTCACTGGCAAAGTACTGGAGCCGAAACGCTATTATATAATTTTATAATTGTTTCTTAATAAAAACTTATTCTTAACTTTTATTTACATTCAAAATATACATTCATTTTTTTTGTCGAACTCTCCTCTCTTTCGGATGTTATTTTCGCATTAATTCTCTTTCGGAGGGTAAAAGACTGTTATAATACAGTCACATATCCGAATTGGAGAAAGCGGAATGACAAAAGTCCGTTTGAGTAGTATAAGGGTTCATAGCTCGTAGGGTCCATTAGATTCTCTTTAAAATAATTAAATACCCAACGAGCAATCAGTTTGCATTTTATACTTTCTTGTCTATTGTCGAGAAAGTCTAAATTGGAAATTTCTTTTCATAATGAATTTATATTAGATTTAAATAAATTCCTAATTAAAAAAAGACATATCAAGAACCATTTAGTGATAGAAGATTTTAATATTGTTTTACTTCAGTTAGATACAATGAGTCAAGAATTTCTTTGTAATTTTCTAGATAAGAGATATATTCCTGGGTTTTCAGGTGTAACCAGACCTCCAATTAGCAATTGTAAAGGATATTGTATTGACAACCTTTTTTCAAAAACAAGCTTTTTAAAAACAGTAACATATAAATTAAAACATTCTATAACAGACCACTATCCTTTATTTATTGCTATTAATAAAATAAAAACTGAAAATAAGATTTCAACTGTAACACTGGACTATAACAAATTGAGAAATGTTGATAAAACAAGAAATTGGAGTGCAACTATGTCAATACAGGATCCTAACATGGCCTAAAGCTATCCGTAGAGCTAGCAAAAACAAACAAAAAAGAAAGAAAAAAAGACGCATAGGAATAATTGGATCACAGATGTTATTATAAAATCTTTTGAAACAAGATTTGTCATATAATCTATGGAAAATGGATCATGCTAATGACCAGTTAAAAACTCAGTACACAAATTATGCCAAAATTCTAGATAAGGTCATACCAGATGCAAAAATGAAGTACGATAAAAATCTAGTCCAAGATAACGTAAATAATCCTAAAAAGTTATGGGAAATTATAAACAAAAAAGTAGGGAAAAAGCCAAAGCGAACAATGCCATAAATTATTTAAAAACAGATAATTATAAGATTACGGATAAAATTGAAATGGCTAAAGTTATGAATAACTACTTTTGCGAAATAGTTCAGAAACTAAGTGAATATTCCATTTTCATAAATCCAACGAGTTCTCATGAGGTAACAAATGTAATAAATATGCTGAAATTAAAAAATTAAGATATTGATGAAATTAATGCTAAAACATTCAAAATAATCTGTAACCATATTGCTGAACCACTAGCACATTTAATCAATTCATGTATTGACCAAGGTATTTGACCGAATGCTCTTAAAAAAGCGGAAATTGTACCTATATACAAATCTGGAGAAAAATCTAATGTTTCAAACTATAGGCCGATTTCATTAATATCAAATGTTTCTAAAATTTTCGAGAGAATACTATATAATAGAATATATAACTTTGTTAAAAAAAAATAATATAATATCTCATCACCAATTTGGTTTCATGAATAGTATAGGTACAAAATATGCCATAAACTACATTACCAATATATTATACAACAGTTTGGATCACAGTAAACCAACACTAATAACTTTTTGGACTTGGCTAAAGCATTTAATACTGTCGATCATAAAATATGACTGGATAAACTATACTGTATAGGAATTAGAGGGCAGGCGCTGGATTTACTTTCAAGTTATCTTAATGATAGGTATAAAAAAGTTAAAATAAATGACAGTTAGAGTGATTATTTAAAAATATATACGGGTGTGCCATAAGGTACCATTTTAGGTATACTATTTTTTATTATATATATTATTGATCTCTTGAATGTAATCCATCATGATGAAATTTTGTCTTATGCAGATGATACTGCAATTATATCTACTGGTGATACGTGGGAGGACGTTCAGGAATCTATAAACAATAATTTGTTACTAGTCGATGACTGGTTAGCTGTAAATAAGCTATCGTTAAACGTTGATAAGACTGTATGTATGATTTTCGGTAACTATTGTGATCATGTTCCAATGCAAATAGATGTAAAAATTAAAAATTAAAAATTAAACAGAGTCGAAAGTTGCAAGTACTTAGGCATCATATTTGATTATAACTTAGAATGGGATAAGCGCATTCAATAGATCATAAAGAGAACCAAATATTTAGTATATATATTCTATAAAATCGCCAAATTTATGTGAACTGAAATGATGAGAATGATATACTATGCTTTTTCCATAGTTTGATAAATTGTGGAATAATTGCTTGGGAAGGTGCTTATAAAAATAACCTTGATTTATTGAAAAATCTGCAGAAAAAAATAACTCAAAATTGTTAATAAAAATAATTTCACCATCCATGATAAACCACTGAACTTGGACCAACTATTTGCTATTGAAACATTATTGTATCATTACCCTAATGTAAAAAGTCAATTTATTACGTCAAGCAGTATCACTAGGAAAAAAGCTTATTGATTCCCAGAAACAAAAAAAAGGTGAGCAATAAAAATAGTTACACAAAAACAATAACAATTTTCAATAAATTACCAAATGATCTAAAAACACTAGAACTAGATAAAAAGTCACAAAAAACGAACTAAAAATCTGGATAAAAGATATCTGAATTATCTGAAGTGCAATTACGGTAAATATATGTGTGTACAAACACTATTTTTGTTATTAGATAAGTAAACTACATGTTACAACGATACTAGTTTAGTTTACAGTTTATACTATACTAGTTTAGTTTTTAAGTTAGTTTTAAGTAAGTAAGTTAAATTTTAAGTATTTTATGTTATTTTCGTTTTATGTGCCGGACCTGCGCACAGGTAACTAGTTTACCTCTGTAGGGATTTGCATCATTTTGTCATTTTGTATGTAAATCTTCTTATACTTATTAAATTTCTAATTTCTAATATTTAGACTTTACACCATTCTCACTTGATGCACTATGATTGCTTAAACAAAACATTGTTTTTATAATTTTTTAATATTTCGTTGCACTTATTTAAGCACTTCATCATTTACACTTTGATACATTATTAATTCGTTTTAAAAAAAATTTGTAATAAATCACGCACTTTTCACTAACGTACCTATGACGCTGCACCAATGGTTTATCTGATCACATCCATGATGTCAGCTGTATCTTGGATCCACTGAAAAGTCGTCATCTCCTTCTTCTGTTGTAGATCTCGTAGACTAATAATTTATTCCTACTGGAATTCTTTACGTTTGCTGTAGCAAAACTGCGCATGCTAAGCAAAATGTAACTCACGTAGACAAACCGCGCATGCCTCGTAATTTCTTGTTCTTGAAATTGGTATTGTTTAATGGTTCGATTCCATTATTTTCTTTTTTCCAGGAATTTATCTCAACTTGGGCAATTTTATCGCCATAATTATGTTTAGAAGTATTGTATTATCTTCATTCTCAACTTGAGCATGTTGATTTTCAATTTCAATTTTTTGATTTTTCATTTCTTCTTGATAAAACACTGTTGATGTTGAATTTTGAAAATCATCATTTCCTGATTTTTCTCGATTTTTACAAACCACTTTTGTTAATTTGACACTCTCTTGACTTTTGCTCAAGGAGTTTATCATTCATTTTGAACTTTACACTGGAATTTTCTCAATTTTGTGTTTCCTTAATTAATTTAGTAGTCGTCGAGGATTCACAAACATTTTCGTTTTTTTGTGCCTCTGTCTTAAATTTTGGTATCTGTTCCCTTTTAATTTCTTCGTTTTTCGAGGCGGAATCTGACCTTCAAATATTGCACTGAGCATTTTTTAATTAAATTTCATCTTAAGACGTCATCTTACTAGTTATTTCTGTTGTCTTATTTAAAGACGTAAATTTAATAAGTGTTTACTATAATTTATAAAGTTATTATGAGCTCGAGCTTTTGTTATTCGCTTTATTTCTTCAATCAATTTATCTGTTTCCTCTAGCGATGTTTCGTTATTTGTTTTGTTATATTCACTTTCCCCCCCGTCCGAAATTTCTTGTATTGAATTATTAATATTTTTTCCTGGCTTAATATCAAATTCTTCTGAACTTTAAATAACTTTATTTCGTAAAGGATAGTGATTAATATTTCGAGGTCCAATATCTGAAAAATTTCCATTTTGTATCTTCTGAGTTTCAATTATTCTTGATATTAATTCTCCTTTCACCGGATATTTATCATCCCCATTTGACAAAAATTTCAAAAAATTTGATCGATCTTCTATCTTTTGCTTATTAGCATAGTACCGAATATTAATTAGATAATGGCCTATTATTTTTAGTATTAAGTCTTTTACAGAATACGATTCAATTTTTTTAGCTAGGTTTAGCAATCTCGTAGCATATTCTACTCAGGATACATTTGAATTCTCTTTGTACAATCCGAAATCAAATTCTTTGATTATATTATATAATACAATCATCAACTAATATCTCATTTATTTAAATAAATTTTTCTATTTCATTTATTCATTAAGAACTATATTTTAGTTCTGTCTATTATTATTTTTATTGTCGAGAACAAAATCAATAAATTTCAATCAAACCTTCTTCTATTCAAGTGCACATAGTTACAAGTCACGTAATCATTTAAATATAACATTTGAATCATAAAATTGCGGTTATAATTATCTATTCAAAAACAAAAACATATTATTAAATTTTCTAAATATATTTCCGTATAAAGGCTTTTGAGTTTTTTAAATCCTTTTAGATTTTATAATTTATTTATGACTGCCGTTTAGGAATATCTCCTCCACCTTTCTGCCCCATGATTAGTTATTTTCTTATGAATAACTACCTCTCTGGGATTTACATTTTATCCATAGAAAGATTTTGGTAACGAATCGAGACGGTTTGTGTCATCTTTCAGTACACATTCCCCCTCCACCTCGCTCCATTTGTTAATAATTTTATTAAAGCAATATATTTGATTGTTTCAATATAAAAATGCTAAATTCATTTCAACTCAAAATTTACTGTGCATGTAAAATTTATTTGCCAATTCAAATTTATTATGTTCAATATTTCAAAAGAAACCCATTTAAATTTTATTCTCGAAATAAAATGTATTATACTATACGTTTTGCACATTATATAAACTTTCAATTTATTATAAATATTATTAAATTTTTGTAGTTCCAGTGTTCAACTTATTATCGATTCATTGTTAAATTAATATCCTTATTTATTCATTGATTTTTTGAATTTGTTTCTTTATATAACGAAATTGTTATCAATAAATTGTTCTAATTTGTTTCTTTATATAACGAAATTGTTATCAATAAATTGTTCTAATATGTTTCTTTATATAACGAAATTGTTATCAATAAATTGTTCTAATTTGTTTCTTTATATAACGAAATTGTTATCAATAAATTGTTCTAATTTATCTTTATTTATAACAATACATTATTTTAAACAAAGCAAATAGCACTAATATAAACTATCCACAAAACAACGAGCGCGTCGCGTCACTTCACGCGAGCTGAGCGTATCTCTGTCACTTTGCGCGGGAAATTGCGGCCTCTCCGTCAGAAAACGCGCGGTAGAATGCGTTTGAAGGTTTTTGAAATCCTCCAATAGAATTGCGGTATTTAAAAGAATTCAAGCTTATTCGACTACACGGAAAAAATTTTTGGTTGTGAAAGATGCAGCGCGCCGAGCTGAGGCACATTGCACGTTCGCGCCGTTCAGAGGCGCGTGATACCCCTTCTCAACGCGGCAAAACGCAGGCCGATAGATGAGCAGTGGCAAGCGCCGTACCGAAGCGTGCGAGCCGCTTTGGACACGAGGCGCGGCGCGCATTGTAGCGGACGAAGCGAGCTCGCATCGTTCGCGAAGGGAGCGACGTTCGTTTGGGACTGAAAAGCAGCAAGAAATGAAAAATCGATACAGCTGGGTGGGACTCTAAATAACGAATAAACAAAATTACGAAAAAATAAAACTACGAAAGTTATAAAGCAACGAATCAAAATAACGTAAAATTATAACAACATATTACAAAAATATAGACAGACGAAACTCCGGAACTTACAGAAAGAAAAACTTTATTGACGAACAGGAAAATTACGATAAATAAAACTACGAAAGTTATAAAGCAACGAAAAACTAATATTACGAATGGCAAAATTAAGCGTATTAAAACTTCGAATAATAAAAATCTTCTATTTTAAATCTTATTCATCTGAATTTTGGAATTCGTAAATTTGGTTTTTCGTTGTTTTGATTTATGTAGTATTATTCTTTGTAATTATTTTTTTCGTTATTAAGGGCCATACTCGTACCTTAATAAGATATATTTTTACATTCATCTGGTTTTAAAAATTCAGTATTCCTTTCCGTGAAGCACTTTTAAAAGAGTCTCGGTAAGTTAAAATTAATACAATAAAATTTATACCTGAAATTTTATAATAATTATAAAAAACGTAACCATACGAAGACAATGGTTCCTCTCCCCCCTCCCTCTGACTTACAGAGGGAACTTAAGAACTTGATATTTCGCGTTAAACCCTATTAAGGGTACAGATACGCTTTTAAAAT
Source organism: Gastracanthus pulcherrimus (assembly GCA_949152435.1). NCBI lineage: Eukaryota > Metazoa > Arthropoda > Insecta > Hymenoptera > Pteromalidae > Gastracanthus > Gastracanthus pulcherrimus. The sequence continues at coordinate 110,731,404 of OX424573.1, read as the reverse complement.
TTAAATTAATTGTTAGTACATTTTAAGGCAAAGATGAGTTTTTCATAATAAATTATATATCTTTTCGTGTTAAATTTGAATACTTTATCAAAATATAACAAAAAAATTTTTTTCCTGTTTCTTAGGTCTCTTTGATCGTCTATAATGAAAACTAGTATATACCTTCATCTATCGCAAAGTTTCGAGAGCCAGTAAAAGTAGAATAGTGGTTTTTAATGTTTTATTATTTTCAAAATACATATGTAGTTATGCATCCAATGAGGGGATTTTAAAATAGTTATTATTCACCAAAGTTATAGCCTATTTAAGCCGGAATTCTTTAAGTTTTAATAAGTTTTATCATAGTATATGGCGTAAATAGAATATATTAACTTTGGTTAATAATTTTTATTTTCAAATCCCAACATTAGCTGTATCATTATGGGTGTGACTCTAAGTAACAAAATTACAAATAAACTAACCATCGAAAATCAAAATAACGAAAAATTAAAAATACGAATTGCAAAAATATAAACGAATAAACTGTTGAAACTTAAACGACGTAAAATCTTAATAACGAAAAACATAATTACAAAAAATTATACTATGAAGATGAAAACAACAAAAACCGAAATTATGAATGGCAAAATTTAAACGAATAAAACTCCGAAAAATAGAAACCAAACATTGTTTTTGAACGGTCGATTTTTATTCTTTGGAGTTTTGATCCTCTTAATTTTGCAATTCGTAATTTTAGTTTTTGGTTGCTTTAACTTTGGTAGTTTTATTATTCGTAATTATGTTTTTCGTCAATAAAGTATTTCGCTCTTTAAGTTTCGGAATTACGTCTGTCTATATTTTTGTAATTTATTGTTATAATTTTTTATTCTTTTTATATTCAAAGTTTTATTTATTCGTAATTTTGTTTTTTAAAATTTAAATAATTTAAATAAAACCTTAAAAACTACAATTCGACCTTATTTGCTCTCCAAACCTTACGGTAGATGAAGGAGTTCACAGATTCCATTATGTCCAATCAAAGAAACTTAAGGAGCAAAATATTTTTTTTTAATTTTTCCTTTTATTTTGATACAATATTCAAATTTACCGACAAAATTGGCAATATATATTGAAAAAAATTTAAAATATTGGTAAATTCATACTTTGAAATTATAACTCTTTTACAGCCTTTAAGGTCGAATATTTTAATTAAAACATGAATGATATACAATTTTTTAAGTGAATTTTGATTACTTATAGTATTTTAAAAATACACCTCTTTTCTATAATTCTCTCGGGCGAAGTACATTTATTCTTTGATTTAACAAAGAAAAGTAGTAATCTGTTAGGTTACTAGTAGTTTGCTTTGTTAAAACGAAGAATAAATTTTTTTCTGCCTGAGAAAATTTGATAAGTAAAAGAGATGTAGATTCAGTAGGTTATTAGCAATCAAAATCTGCTTCGAAAATTGTAAATCATTTATGATTTGATAAAAATATTCGTTTTCAAAACTGAAAAAATTACATATAACGTTAATATGTGATATTTTAACGATATTGAAAGTGTCGAAATTGCTAGTACATATTGATTTTCCGTAATAATTTATACAAAATGTTATAAATAAAGTGTAAGTTCACCTTTTTGTACACTTTTAATTATGAAATTCGTTCTAGATATCTCAGGCCCACGGATGCACCCGTGCACTACGCCCTGCATGCAATAACTACCTCTTGACTGAACAGTGTATAAGAAACATACAAATTTTCTTTTATGGAAAAAACTTCTTTCCTTCGAAAAGGGCCTTTTACGTGCATGCATTATAAAAACTATTTTTTTATTGTAATGCAGGGTCTAAAAAGCACGCGTACCATTAAAAAAGCTAGTATTTAAAGAATTTTATAAACGAAATATTACTGTACGATATCTTGTTTATAAAAATACTTCAAAAATAGTGCTTGCGAGCATACGTGTGCGCAACTGGGCGGTAGAATGAGCGGACAGACGTAAGAAAATTTGTTTTTAACGGTCTTATCGCATTTTATAAATGTAAGTAACATGTTTATTGCATTCGTATGTTATTAATGATTTGTTGTTTACAATTCGTATCACATGACTTTTTCATGATGACGTATATATCGACGCTCCGTACGAAGACTAGCACAACTCAGAATTCTCAAAAACAACAGTTTTAATCAAAATCCTCCTACGAAACTAGGAGTTTTCAAGTTCTCAGACAAAAACTTTCACCTTTTCAAAGGTTCTGAGAAAATATTAGTATTTATTAGAGGATCTAAAAAGTGCTAGTTTTATAAGAGGTCTTGGAAAAGAACTAGCTGTTTTTGAGAATTCTGCGCCGTGCTAGTCTTCGTACGGATCATCGATATATCTCGTTCAGCGCCTCCGTCGGCAGACATCATAATTATTATATGTATTTTAAAGATTCAGACTCACCTACAGATACGCTGAACAGGGAAGCGCCAAATTTCAACACAACTTTAATATATTATTATTATAAAAGTTATCGCATAAGAAAAAAATTATCTTGGGAATTTCATTATTTTTTCATGAACTTTAGAATAAAATTAAAATCTAAATTCATGCATGTTCCCTTTTATTTTTAGTACTACTTCTGAATAAACACTAATATGTTATTTTGCAAAAATATTATAAAAATTTACATTTGACTGTAATGGTAATATAAAATATTTTATTTTCACATTAATTAAGGGGCTAAACCAGTTTTTAACTTTCGAAAAATCGATTTTTTTGCATATTTCGATAGTATATTATATATTGTTGTATATTATATAATTGTATATTATATATTGTTGTATATTATATAATTGTATATTATATATTGTTGTATATTATATAATTGTATATTATATATTGTTGTATATTATATAATTGTATATTATATATTGTTGTATATTATATAATTGTATATTATATATTGTTGTATATTATATATTGTTGTATATTATATAATTGTATATTATATAATTGTATATTATATATTGTTGTATATTATATAATTGTATATTATATATTGTTGTATATTATATAATTGTATATTATATATTGTTGTATATTATATAATTGTATATTATATATTGTTGTATATTATATAATTGTATATTATATATTGTTCTAAGAATAATTTTCTGAAGTTATACGGCAGTATCATAAATAGTTTCGAAATGGGAGCATATAAAGCGCGGCTAAGCTTCGACGCTCGCGGACGGGGCGGAGCGCCGAGCAGCTGCGTGCTCATTGTTGTGCTATAGCATAAATATACCGACGTTGGATTATAAAGGTGGGCCAGGCAGTTCCCCGAACAACAAATACAAACTATAGAATCGACCGAAACCGTTATAAGATGACGCAGGTAGAGAAAGACCATTAAAAGCTGGCGCGTGTGAGACGGTCGCTTCAGTTTACTTTGAGCACTGGTATAGAGCACATCTAGCTTTGAAGAGTTGTAAAATGAGTGCAAGTACGTCGTATGAAGTCAAGAAAGGCACGAAAGTAAATCCGGTGCGCAGATCTACGAGTAAGAAAAGAAAATTCTGTGGAAATCAGTACACGCAGGAGGAATCGACCGAGTATACCAGTACGACTGCCGAAAAATTAACGCATAAGAAAGACGACGATATTATCGTGAAAAACACTCACGGCTATAGGGTCCTTGAATTTTTCTCCGATTTTATTGCAATTAGCAATTTAGTAATTTGTAAGAATTGCAAATCGGATATTAAATTTAATGAATCAAGTCCGGCAGGCTTAGGATTCAAAATAGCTTTGATGTGTCGGTGTGGTATCTCGTATATTGCGTCTGACCCTCAAATTGGTAAAGCCTACGAAATTAATCGAAGTCTAGTGCTGTGTTGCAACTTCTAGGAATTGGAAGAGAAGGATTAAATCTGTTTTGTGGCCTGATGGATTTAACAAAAGCATTTTATCCGAATACTTTTGAAGGATGCTTCAAAAATGTTTGGACAGCTGCCAAAGCGATGTATTAGAATTCCGTAAAAATGGCTGCAGCGCAAGAAAAAGAAAAAACGCTTGAAAAAGAAGGATCGGATATGAATACAACAGTTTCTGCAGATGGTACGTGAAAGAAACGAGGACATACTTCAAAATTTGGCGTGACGACTCTCGCCGGAAAATACAGTAAGAAGATCCTCGGTACGTCAGTGAAATCGAGTTATTGTAAAGCGTGTGAGACTCGGGACAAAAAAAAACAAGAAAAAGATCCAGAAGGCTATGAAGAATGGCTCTCAAATCATAATGATTGCCACGATAATCACGACGGATCAGCTGCAAAAATGGAAGTCAACGGCGTGAATGAAATGTTTGCTCGCTCGCTCGAAAAATATAACGTAAAGTATACGCGCTACATCGGTGACGGAGATAGTGCTACGTTTAAAGGTGTTTTAGATTAAAACCTATACGAAGTGCCAGTTGAAAAACTAGAATGCTATTTGCATATAAAGAAGAGAATGGGTACGTGCTGCCGAAATGAAAAAAAGAAAGTCAAAGGTTTAGGCGGACGAAGCAAAGACACCGTAAAATTAACCGACAAATTAATAAATAAGCTCCAAAAATATTATGGTTTAGCGATATTAAGGCACTAAGATAATGTAAAAGAAATGTATAAGGAGATTTAAGCCACATACTTTCACATGGCATCAACAAATAAGAAGCCACAACATCAAAACTGCCCGCCTGGTGCGGATAGCTGGTGCAAGTATCGCCGAGCGGAAACTGAGGGTTTTGACACGACGAAGTTTCAGCATGATTATCTTCCTTTGGACCTAGCTGTTTTAAAAGTATTACATCCCATTTATACGAATTTATCAAGAGCCCAGTTATTGAACAGATGCAAGGGGAGCAATACTTAAAATAACAACGAAAGCTATAATGGCTTGCTGTGGCATTTTGCTCCAAAACACCTCCACAGTGGTCTAAAAACTATTGAATTGTCAAATTTCTATGCTGTTGGGATATTTGACGACGGCCTAAGGTCAATTCTTAGAATTTTTAGAACTATGGGTGTAATTATTGACTCAGTTGCATGGGAATATGCCCAGATACGCGACATGAAGCGTATACAGCTAGCTAAGAAACGGCACGATGAAACTACAAAGGAATCTCGGACAGCTCGCAGGAAAGCTGAAGCTGAGCAACAATCATTTTATGAGCAAGAGGAAGGTGAAGGCCCTGTAATAGCAGAATAACTGTAAGTATGAAAAATTTAATTTTATAACGTACAAATCAGTAGTCAAGACTTTAAACGCGTTTTTCTCCAAACTGCATTTTTTCAAACGACGGAAATTCTAGCTCGAAAGCTAATTAACCGATCAGCTTGGAATTTTGAGACAGTATTCGAGACATATTTTGGCATCAAATGAACCACTATCTTTTTGATATTTAAAAACATGCAAATTTACCATGCTATAAACGCGGGTTGTTTTAGACGAAATAGAATTTTTTTTTCAAACCGCTGCCATTTTGCCAATTTTCAATATTTTTATAAGAAAGTGGTTCATTTGATGGAGAATCTTATCTAGTTTAATAAAAAATTTCGATTTTTTGATTTCAGGCATCCTGACGTGACCTACAGCTGCAGCAGTTTTACAACTTTTTTCTGAGGACCTCCGCGCCGCAGCCTATAACTCGACTCCAGATAAATATTTTTACTTGAAATTTTGTACACAGTTAGTTGAATAGGTGTTAAATATATACACAAAACGTCAAACCATTTCACTGAATAGTTTTTTTTAAATTCCGAAAAAACGCTCGATTTTCAACCCAATTTTTGGTAAAAAAAATCGATTTTTTTTAAGAGGTAAAACACTTAGTTAACCCTCGTTCTTTCAAAAGTAAAAGGTTCTAAATTTATCCGTAGATAAATGATTAATCATGCTATTTTTATTAATATTTATGTTTAAACTCATTTTTCTCAAAACTTAATTTTCATAACTTACGTTGTAAGCCAGCGCAACAGTTCTTCGTGAATCACATTGAAAATTTTAGTACTTTCCTTTTAACATATTTTGAACAAATTTAAAGAGAGCTTTTTTTATTATTACATAAAATATAATTTTTTTAAATATATGTTTATATTAAAATACTGCTTATATCGCAAACAATAACATATTCATATAGAATATAACCTCAGAATAATTCAAAAATATTGTTTGAAAATATTGCTCTTTAAATGTCTTAATTTTAGCACGAAATGTTCATAAAAAAATGTATACAAATCCATCGTAACCCCTTGCGCATAGTGATAATCAAACATATGTCTGTTTTTACACGTTTTTAAAAATGGCTACTTCAAAGGGTTATAAATTTGAACAACCCAGTCTAAAATGTCATCCTTTTCTATATTATAACATGTTTTTTAGAGAAAATATTTTTCTTCTTAAATTAAAAGATTTTCGTGTTCGCTGTATCTTTTTCCCTTAACATTGCAATATTAACTTTAAATTCTATCTTATTCTGTAAAATATTATTTACGAAACCGTTATTCTTATAAATGAAAAGTTTGAAACCCTTTTGTTTGTTTCTAGAAATATAATGTTTCAAAATGTTGAATTTGTAGAAATGATCCTTTATTAAAGGTTTATTTTAGATCCCTTAAGTATAAAGGTTTATATTATAAATTCAAATGTATACAAAACTTATTTATACTTGTGTTACTGGCTTATTGTTATAAATGAAAGGTTTGAAACCCTTTTGTTTTTTTCTAGAAATATAACGTTTCAAAATGTTGAATTTGTAGAAATCCTTAATTAAAGTATTAGTTTAGATCTCTTAAGGAGGCAAGCCCGGGTTAAACCCGAAAAAATAATTTCTTTTCTACTAGTCCAGGAAACTTTTTATGTTCAAAAGCAATCATTCTGAAAATTTGTATCCTATATATACTTAGTAATATCGTAAATTTCGCCGTTGTAAAACCTCAAAAGCTTGATTTTACACGTCACAATAAATCACCATTTTCAATACGATATTTATTAAAGCTGCTGTGTTCCTCACACGATTGCAGGTGACATGATGAACGAAAATATTTTTTTCGACGGTTATTCGACTTCTTTTGACATCTATTATAAAAGGAGTGAAGCACTTTTTCGTTAAAATATTCTTTATTATTTTTTTTCGAAGACAACCGATTTTATTAAAAATTATAATTTTATTCTTTTTCTAAATCGGTTGGGTCTCCGAAAAGAAATAATAAAAAAGATTTTAACGAAAAAGATCTTCGCTCTATTTGTAATACATGTCAAAAGGAGTCGAATAACCGTCGAAAAAAATATTTTCGTTCATCATGTCACCTGCAATCGTGTGAGGAACACAGCAACTTTGATAAATATGGTATTAAAAATAGTGATTTATTGTTACGTGTAAGATCAAGAATTTGAGGTTCTACAACACTAAAATTTAAGATATTACTAGGTATTTATAGCATAGAAATTTTCAGAATGAATACTTTTAAACTTAAAATGTTTCCTGGGCTGGTAAATGAAAATAGTTTTTTTGGGTTTAACCCAGGCCTGCCTTAAGTATAAAGTAAATGAAAGGTTTATATAATAAGTGCAAAGGTATACAAAACCTACTTATACTTGCGTTACTGCTCAATATAAGCCACTTTATTACGAGCATTGGAGAACTGAACAGGAGAATTTTGCAGCAAGCATTTCACCTAATCGTGCGGATTGAGAACACTTTTGGTATGGATTGTTTAAATATACTATAAACAAATAATATTATTTAATTCAATTGATTGTTTTGCTTTTTTTTTCATTTATTATGTTAAGAAAACATTGTTACATATAGAAAATACGAGAATTGTTATTGAAGTATATTTTTATAAGAATAAGTTTACGTAGACTTACACTTACGTTCCTAAGCACTATATTTGAAATTTTTTCGGAAACAATATGTCGACAAGTAATATATATTTTTTTTAACTTTTCTACTGTGTCCATTAAATGTTAAAACAATTCTATGAAATTTTATTAAATAATTTAAATTTTCTGATTTAAAGCCACGAGGACTTGCCTGCATTATTAATCAGAGCGTACTTACGGACAAAGAAAGGCAACTATCTTTCCAGGCTTACATTGTGTACTGCAGATCTTTGCAGAAACTGAAGTGCTGCTATGCTATAATTAACAATTTTACATACGATTTTGATGACAGCATGGCAGTATTTGACTATTTGTATAAGACTTTCTTCATTTTATATTTTAGATACCCTGTAGAATGCCCGTATGCGTGGAGTTTTTTACTGAGGCATATTTACGGTATGGATAATGAAAGAAAAATGATTGTTTCCAAATTAATCAAGGAATTAATTATCAACATTAAGAACGTTACATTATAAAAAACTGATAGCGAATAAAGACCAAAAAATTATAACGCCTAATTTCCGTAAAGCCCAACACTTTGTAAGACCCAAATTTCGTAATTCCCAAAATTTTGTAAGACCCAAAAATTGTGAGGCCTAAATTTCGTGATGCCCTAGAAATTGTAAGATCCAAGATTTCATAAGGCAAAAAAATTGTAAGGTTCTAAAAGCTGTAAGGCCAAAGAAAATGTAAAACAACTTCGCAAGGCCCAAAAATTGTAATCCTCAAATTTCGAAATTCCCGTAAAATTGTAAGTCTCAAATTACGTGAGGCCCAAAATTTCGTAAGACCGAAAAATTTGCAAGACCCAAGAAAGTGTAATGCCCAGAAAATTCTAAGCACCAAAAAATTGTAAAGCCCAAAATATGTAAGGCCTAATAATTCCAAAGAATTGTTTTGCCCAAATTTCGTAATGCCCAAAATTTTTTAAAACCCAAAAAATTGTGAGGTCTAAATTTCGTAAGGTCCATAAAGTTCTAATGCCCAAAAAATTGTAAGTGACAAAATTCATAGGGCCTAGAATTTCGAAAGAATTGTGATGCCCAAATGTCGTAAGGTCCAAAATTTTGTAACATCCAAAAAATTGTAAAGTCCAAAATTTCATATGCCCCAATAAATTGTAAGGCCCAAAAAAATCGTAGGACCCTAAATTTTGTAAGGCTCAAAAAATTGTAAGGCCCTATTTCATAAATCCCAAAAAATGTAAGGTCCAAAATTTTCAAAGCCCAATATGTTTCAGTTGGATCTTACCGTGTTCTTTTTGTGTGAAATACATGTTCAAATATTTTAAACGGTAGACCTGAGATGGTCAAAGCAGACGTGGAAAGTTTTTAATATAATAGGAGATTATTAGTGTTAGTAATTTAAGGGTGGAACGTTATAATCATCTCGAATCAGATTCTTATATAATTATAATTGAACTTCACTTACAAGTTAGTTCATTTGATTTTTAATTATACTTCGAATCTTGTTTTTCGATATTACTATGTCGCGTAAAGTGAATTGAGATTTTATCCCTGCTTGTTCATACTATATTCCTATAGATAAATAGATACCTATATAGTGTACTTGTATTTGTAGTATCAATCTATATTTAATGAAATTATTGGTTAAGACTGTTAACTTAAATTAAGGTACTATATGCTATTAATAGAATGTCCTGAGTAACAATCTCTTTGTTTCACTAAATAGTAATATTCTAGTTTCAGTATAATATAACAGCTAAAAAGAAAATTAATGCTAGTATCAAGAACTTATATTAACTATCCAAGACTTATTAGCTCTGTAGAACAAAATGTTTTTAAAAACATGTACACGGAAAGAAGTTTCGTACATTTGCACAACTAGCGCCAGTAGTGCAGCGCTCTCCATCTTTAATGTGTCAATAACGATTTTTTGGTCCACTGCTGTCCAAAACGATGATACCGTCGCTCTCCGAGTCATATCGTACCGCTGATGCACGCAAACAAGGACAAAGATCGCCCCATAAGTAAAATCGTAACTCTCATTACCGAATTAATTTCTTACGATTGTTAACATAAATTCATGAAACAAAATACTTGTGAGACTTATTGATTTTCATACATTAACATTTGTATGATGAAACGAGGTTAGAATTAACTTTTAATACTGCATATTTCCTAATTACCGACATTCAATAATTTTCTAATTACTGACATTATGTAAATGTAATGTCCTAATTACTGAAACTTTGTATGTGTACTAATTACTGAAACCATGTATATGTCGTAATTACCAAAACTTTATATGTATACCAATTACCGACACCCTGTACGTGTACCAATTACCGACAGCCTGTAGATATCTTAATTACCGACATCATATAGTGTAACACCACATTTTATGTGTGTTACATATTAAACAGTTGGTCGAACCTGTAAGCATAGTCGAAACGAGCTGCTCAGTACAGGTCCGATGCTCGACAAACCATACATTAGAATAACCTAATTCCAAATGGAATGCGCAGATTAAAGATAGGCTCTACGCAGCCTCGCATACACTGCGACCTAGACACTGCCCTCTACTACACTGTGACCTAATCTCTGTTCTACAACACTATCCTACTCACTATACGCACAGACATTAGTCACTGCCACAACATTTCCCGTCGATGACATAGAGCGAGTGAGCTCCTCAACACCCTGACGCAGCCGAAGAAGACGCACAGCTGCCATCCCATAGAGCCTCGCATAGGCTGGAGTCGGCTGGTCCTGGATGGGGTGCGCTGAGCATGTCCTGGTGTTCCCTTTTCTTATTCCCCTCTTCTCGAACCAACCTGAAAGTACATACAAAGGATATTATTACCTTAGGAGGTAAGCAGAATGGTATTAGAATAATACCCACCTGGTTTGATGTCCTCAAACGCATAGATGCGACCACCTCGGGCGGAGCGGCTGCTTCTCCGGATACTCTAGAGGCCTACAGCATACACCCTAGAAAATATAAAGAGGGGTTACAGAAGATACGGAATACAAACTGGAACTCTCTTTCCTGGTTTGGAGGGTTTGTAGAGGCAGTGTGGCCTCCCAGACACAGTATCGTAACCCAGCTCCTGGCCCGCTTCTCCATAACAGCAATAGCACTCGCCTAGAGGCAACTTAGCATTAAGGAGAGTAAACAGACAGTGGTGTATACAAACACTAATCTCATCTGATAGCTGTCGTGGCAGTTGAAGAGAGCAGCGTTGCATGCTGCTAATTAAATATAACCTCTTCGAGGTTAACCGCGTCCCACTCCTTTTGCTGCAAGTACGCAGTCCTGGGACTTGCAGCTCTCGTCTTCGTACCCCTTCGTCGTCGCAGTTACCCAGGTGCAGCTCCTGCTGGATGCCTCGTCGTACTTCCTCGTCCTTACTCCCAAAACACCATCTGCGAGTCGTCAACTGCGTATGGTATAGTGTGACGTTACCGTAAGCAGACGCTCCTCTTTTCGCCGCACCAGGCACGTGCGCTGCGACTTCAGCCAGGCTCGGTTGACGCTAGCTGAAATCCGCGTGCAGCGCCGCGGGTATAAAGCGAGATATTCGCTCACTTCGTACTGAGCCGCGCTCGTATGCACCTCGTGCTTTGCTTGCTCCGTTTCGAAGACCTTGGTACTAGCTTGCTCCGACTTGCGAACTTCCGTATAAGTTTCTTTATTTCGATTGTCCCGTCAAAGGTGGTCACACCAAATTTTGAAAAGAGTGATTATTTTTTTTCAAGGGCATGCCATCTAAGGCACACCCGACTGGGTCCACATAGCCGGATACTGTGGGGCTGATTGAGGATGCATCCAAAGTGTATAAGATAAAACGAAAAATGAAATAAACAAAAACGCGAAAAAAAACGACACAGCCGTTGCATCGCAAACCGATCCACTAAAACCTACCACTCTTTCCTCTTCTGGCGGAACTCATCCTGTTATCGTTTATCACATTACCTCAGGGTGGTACCATTCTAGTTTCGTCTCGACAACCGCTGCTGCTTTGACCTGAAACAAATTAAAAAGTCATAATTTTAAATCGCCCGAGGGGACGTCAGATCTAACCCGTCTTATTTATACGCGTATACGAACCGGCGCATTCATCTCCGTACGGAAAGGAGAAGTATCCCTGTCCCTCCCCGCGACATTCATAAAATGAGAGAAATTGAGCGTCTCCCGGTTAAGAAAGCGTCCCGTCTTCTCCCTCCACGTCCATTGCCATGTAGTCGTCCGACTTTCTTGGGTAATGTTGGGGTGTCGGAGCGTCTCCCAGCGTTTCATTCATACCTTCGTCGGTTGCCATGTCTAGGTACCGCGTCTTTTCTCGTAGGATCGTCTCGGCAAATTTTGCCGTAGCGGCCCACATATTCTCGGCGGACAGCATTTCGCCCACGATGTTCTCAGGTGCGAATTGTCCAACCGAGCTGACAAGAGCTGTTATTTCTTCGTTCCACTATTCGCAGACGAAAAACGTGTGAAATGCATTGCCGAAAACAGTGGAACAGAAGTCGGGTTCTGAACTTGCCCCATACGACTGAGGAAGCGGCTGCCAAGTCGAGACCGTGTTCCCCCATGCAGTGCGAGATCCTGCGCATCGCCTGGTTCAGCAGATATTGTGCTTTTTCAAAGTCCCGTGCGATGATGACTACAGCAACATGTACACCCCTTCAGGTAGCCCGAGTCGTAACAGGGTATCGTACAGGATGTTCCAATAATCAGGGCTAAAGATTGACCCCTGTGCCACGCCAGCGCTGAGATATTTGTCGCGTTGGCCTTCTTCTGTTTTGTAGCGGAGGATACAAACAACAGCGTGCTTCGAGTTGGATGGAGCAGCCGCAGCAGCCACGGCGTTCAGAAGAGAACAGACGGAAAGAATTGTCAACTGTAATACACTAAGGTTGAGTCGTTCCATCTATATATGCTTCTCTGCTTTACTTGCTTATAACAATACCGTTTTATTATTGCTTTTAGTATTAGTTGACGCTCTGTGCGAGACTAAAAGCTGCCTAAGTTGCTGAATGTAAGGGCAAATGGCTGTGTTGCTGTTTACCTTGGTACCTTTTCTTGTTGCTACTTGTTATTCAATGTACTTAAAATATAGTACTGTCGAAGGAGAAGCAGCTGATGCAGTTTTTCAATCCTGCAGTGCGAGGAGTACATTAAAAAGGTATAAGTTGAGGTTGTCGTGTTGCTCTTGTGTCGCATTTGGACACAGGTGAAGCTGCGAGAGCCTGCTCCGCTCCGTTTTTTTTCATAGGCATAGTCGAACACAAATCACTGTTGTACATTCTACCAGATGATTCGGAGCAGTACAGCGTGTCGTACCTTATTAATATTGTTATAATAGGTCTGCTGCTACGTTGTGACTCCTTATGCTGTGTTGGAAGTTTTCTCATCAGATTCAACTATAAATTATGTTGGTTTTGATCTCGATGGTTTGTTTACGTTGATTTAGTCAACAGAAGAAGAGTTACAAGGGCTTATATTGCTGGGACTGGATGTTAATGCAGAATATCATCGCAGTTTCCAAGGAGCGGACATTTATTATAGCTTGTATTTCCAATCTTAGACAGGTTTACGGCGTGTAGGGTTGATGTTATGTACATATAGTAGTTCAGGGTACTGGATATTGCTGAGGATGAGGAGCTAAAGCATAGGATTTTTTTTCCACGCTAATCATCCCTGACCCTTGTGTGTCGCTGAGCATTTTTATATGTAATAATAGGTTTAGTTAGCTAGCTGTGGAGTCGGTGTTGGTTTTTTTTTAACCTCAACCGGTCAAGGTAGGATAAAATCAGTTGTCGCTCATCATATGTGGTACTAGCTGATAAGAGGCTAGCTGTTAGCATTAGTTCTTTGCGTAAGCAAGGATTTTACAGGCTAATTCAAGAAGCTTTAGGCATTAGTTTTCTTTTGTGTTCTATACTCAATTAAGTGACGTTAACAAACTATTGGGCTGTTACTCACATAGAATAATATCGTTCTAGGTATATTAAGGTCAGAACCGATAGAACCATTTTTTATTAGGTAGCATATAACCTACAAAGCTGTTACAGGTGGACCATAGGTGGCTTAGTATTTCTACACGAGTAGTCAGATTTAGGTTAGTTTGTTGATTTCTTCTCAAGCCGCTGAGGCGCAATCCACTATCATGGCTACTATTGACAAGCAGTTGCGGTTGTTTCATAGGATATCGATGATTTATGAAAACTTCCAGAAGCTAAGTACCGATCGAATGACAGAAGGGGCCTGTCAGGCTAGAATTGAGTTACTGTAGAGTCTTTGGATTAAATTCGATGATAGCCATGAACTCCTATTAGATGACGAGGAAACCGAAATGGATGATAATTATTTTACCACCAAGGTATAATATAAGGCTCTCATAATATAAGGCACTAGCTGATAAGAGTCTAGCTGTTAGTGCTAGTTTTTTTGCATAAACATGGCACTTACAGGTTAATTCAAGAAGCTATAGGCATTAGTATTTTTTTGTAGTTCTATACTTAATTAAGGGACGTTAATAAGCTACTAGGCTGCTACTCCCATAAAATAATATCGTTCTAGGTAGATTGAGGTCAGAACCGATAGAATCACTTTTTAGCAGGTAGCATATAACCTACAAAGCTGTGACAAATGGACCAACAGGTGTCTTGATATTTCCACACGAGTGGGCAGAGTTAGGTTAGTTTGTTGATTTCTTCTCAAGTCGCTGAGGCGCATTCCACTACCATGGCTACTATTGACAAGCAGTTGCGGTTTTTCCATAGGATATCTATGATTTATGAGAACTTCAAGAAGCTAGGTACCGATCGAATGACAGAAGGAGCCTGTCAGGCTAGAATTGAATTATTATAGAGTCTTTGGGTTAAATTTGATGATAGCCATGAACTACTATTAGATGACGAAGAAACCGAAGTGGATGATAATTATTTTACCACCAAGGTATACGATAAAGCAGAGGAAGCTTTCGCACTGAATTTAGGTTTTTTGAGAGAGTATGCGCTACAGTTAAGAGCAGCTGTTCCTCAGCAGTCCGCTGTTGCCCTTGCAACCGCTCTAAATTGAAATCCAGCTAAGCTGCCTCCTATTGAGTTGCCTCATTTTTCGGGTGAAATACAAGAGTGGGTTAGGTTCAGAGACTCGTTCATGGAAATGATTGTAAAAGATGCCACCATCCCAACTGTATATAAGATGCACTATCTGCGCTCTGCCCTAAAGGGTGATGTTGCTGAATTGATAGAGGAGACTCCGGTAGGAGGCGACAATTTTTTGAGTGCATGGAAGGGAGTGAAGGATCATTATGATTATTCAAGATTATTAATAACCAAGCTGTTGGCAAAATTATTATCTTTAAAATCAATGCCCAATGACGCTGCTCATGAAGCTTGTAGGATCCAGACAGGGGAAAAACACATCTTGCAGGCATTAAAAGCCGATAGTCCAGTGCAACATTGGGACCATTTCACTGTGTTTCTGATAGTTAGGAGGTAAACTCCGCACATTCGAAGGAAGTGGGAGGAATCGGTGGCTAGGTTCAATCATCGACAGGAACCACCGGCATTTGACACGTTAGATGCATTTTTAGAAACCGAAAGGTTATCATTACTGCAGTTGGAAAGCGCCAAGGAAACTTTTTCTTTTAGAGAAACTGCAAAAGGCTCGTGATTTTCGTTCTGAATTTAAGAAAAAGAACTTTGCTTAAAAAAATAAGAACGTTAAGTCAGTTCATGTAGTACAGGAGGAGAAAAGTAAAGGTTCGTCTTCTTCTTATTCTTCCTCTTCTTCATCTTCTTCACGTCCGCTGTGTGAGGGTTCGCATTCAATCTTAAGCTGTGAAATTTTCCAGTCTAAAAGTTCGTTTGAAAGAAAGCAGGTAGATATGAGAATGCACCTGTGTTTCAATTGTCTTCATAATCATACGGTGCAAGACTGCAGAAGCTCAATACGATGCCAGCATTGCTCGTCTAAACACCACTCAATGTTGCATTTTGGCAGTAATAGTACGGCACTTAAATTATTGAGGAGACTGTCCACAAGCCTAGTGCAGCGGGGACTTCAGTAAAAAAAGCTTCTGCTATGACAGGAGCGCTGGGGACAGTGTCAGTAAACAGCAGTGCAAATATTTCAGACAAGGATAGGATCCTTTTAGCAACTGCATGGGTACAAGTGGACGCTGATGATGAAATGCACAAATTGGTAAGAGCAATGGTTGACTAGTGTGCGCAAGCATCATTCATTTCTGAAAAATTATCTCAGAGCTTAAGGCTCAAAAAGAAACCTGTGAGAGTTATGGTCCCAGTTATAGGTAATAATGGGAATGTACTTTGTAAAAGTTTAGTAAACTTTACAATAAAACCCCATCTTGTATCTACGTTTACCTGTGGGGTTACAGTCTATGTTATCCCCAGAGTGACTGTTTATGATCCATTTTCAGGTCGCTCGAACAGCTAGAATCATCTACAGGGACTCACGCTGGTAGATCATCGTTTTGAATACTTGGATCGTATCGACTTACTACTGGGTGGTCGAGTACATGCTCAGATCATCGGAGAAGGGCTGCGCAAGGGCGAGGTTGCTGACTCACCGATAGCAGTGAAAACATTGCTGGGATGGATACTTTCAGGTCCGACGACATCAGGCGAGCGACAACGTCCCACGATCCCATATACAAACAACAGGCACCGATCTCAACGGGCAGCTGCACAAGTTTTGGGAAATCAAGGAGTTGCCTCAGAAAAGGTTCTATACTGAAGAACAAGAACTATGCGAGGAGATGTACCGGAATACCGTGAGTCGCACTCGTGAGGGAAGATAAAAAGTCTAATATCCCAATAAAATGGGGAGATTCTTATACGCGAGCCGTGCGGATGATGTATAATCTTGAAAATAGGTTTATTAAGAATGCCGAACTCCGTAGGGCTTATGTAGAGTCAATGCGGGAATATGAGGCCGCGGGTTACGTGAGGCGCGTCCCTGGCGAAAATTTCAATTTAGAAAAATGTTTCTTTCTGCCGCATCATGGCGTAGTTAAGGAAAGCAGCACTACAACCATGTTGAGGACAGTCTTCAATGCTTCCGCCGAAACCAAGGATGGTGTTTGTTTAAATGAATTTTTAATCGTAAGTCCAAATTTGCTACCGGGTATGGTCGTTTTGCTTATCCGCTGGAGACGTTATCCGTTTGTTGTTACAACAGATAGAGCTAAGATGTATTTGCAGATTCAGGTTCATGAAGCTGATCAGCACCTGCAGGCCATTGTTTGGAGGGAAGAAGTGACTGCAGAGCTGGTTACTTATTTTTTAACTACGGTTACGTTTGGTTGTGGTTCTTCGTCCTTTCTAGCAAGTCGTACTTTGAGGCAGTTAGCTCAGGATGAAGGAAAGACATTTCCTCTAGCTGGAGAAATCCTTGAAAACGAGATCTACATGGACGACGTATTGTCAGAGAAGGCTCGGGTCAAACAGGAGTAGGTGATAAATTTGCTGCACAGCGGGGGCTTCAATCTCAGGAAATGGCTCGCGAATAATAGGGCGTTAGTTGATTGGTTACCTCCTAACCTCAAGGCTGCAGAAGTCAATCTTAAAGTAGGGCTGGGTTTTTCAGTTCTAGGGATTGCTTGGGATCCTGGGGAAGATTGTTTCTACTTCAATGTATCCTTGGAGGAGCTGAGAAGGCCAATAACTAGGAAAGTGGTAGCGTCAAAAATTGCGAAGATGTTCGATCCGCTTGGTTGGATAGCTCCCATAATTATATCGCTTAAAACTTTTATGCAGTTGCTTTCGACGTTAACCAAGGATTGGGACGAGCAGCTACCGGAAGAGTATGCTGTGTATTGGAGAAGCTGTTACAGTTCGCTATCTTCAATAAGTCACATTCGAATTCCACGGTGGATAGGTTTGTAACGAGGCTCGTACTTGCGGGTGATAGATTCAGAAGCTCAAGTTTTTCTGTTAGGTGGAAAAACCAAGGTGGCTCCTATTAAGACGCTATCCATTCCTAGGTTCGAGTTGTGTGCCGCTCTTCTAGCTACCAAGTTAGCACAAGCTTTTGCGGATAATTTAGGAATTAATAATTTAAATTTCCATTTATGGACAGATTCCAAAGACGTGTTATATTGGATTAGGGATATACCAGCTAAATGGCCCACGTTTGTGGCCAATAGATGTTCTGAGATTTCCACGAGATTGCCGACTGCATATTGGCATCATGTAAATTCGGCTGATAACCCGACGGATGTAGCGTCACGCCGTTACACCGCTGATGATTTATTGCAGAATGAGCTGTGGTGGAACGGGCCTAAGCGCTTGCGTGAAAGCCTGGATGAATGGAAATGCAAGCATGATTTGGAAGCTCAAAAACGAAGGGAAGGTAGCATTGAATCCGTTGTACTGATAGCCGCAGCTGATAGGATCATTAAGTATGAAATGTGGCCTCTGATAGAAAAATATTCTTCGTTGAGTAAGTTAATATGCATTTCAATATATGTTTTGCGATTCATTCGCTTGAGAATAGAAGGGACGTCGTTCTTTGATAGGGTTTCTCCTGTTTTACGGGAATTTCCTTTACCTACTTTATTGGAAATTACTGGGAAGGAGGTTAGACAAGCCAAAATGGTTTGGAACCGATGAACTCAACTCCAGCATCTTGGATACGAGATGGATGCTCTCGAGAATGGTCGGGAATTGCCTAAATCGCATTTTTTTAAAGAGTCTAAATCCAGTTTACCGGGACGGATTGATCAGGGTGGGCGGACGCTTGAAAAACTCAGTCTTGAGTGAAGACGAGAAATATCCGGCGATTTTGTCCGCTGATAGTCGTCTCACTCAATTATCATCACTTGTCTCTTCACGGTGGAATTCAACTTACCCTGGCTTGCATTAAACCCATGTTCTGGATAGTTAATGGTCGTTTTAAGGTGAAAACTGTTGTTAAAAAGTGCATTTCCTGTAGAAGATACGATGCAGCTCAGTTGCAGCAACAAACGGGTGATTTGCCCGCCGAGCGTGTACAACCTTCAAGGCCATTTGCTCGCTGGGGAGTTGACTACACAGGGCCATATTGGCTGCGTACTTTGCGTCATAGGGGCTATATATAAGTCTTATAAGGGTTTTCTAGTAGTATTTGTTTGTTTGTCCACTAAAGCTGTACATTTGGAAGCAGTGTCGAGCTATGACTCCGAATGTTTCATCGCAGCATTTCGTAGATTTGTCTCCTGTAGAGGTCCTTGCTTGTATCTGTTAAGTGATTAGGGCACGAAATTTATCGGAGCGGATGCGGAGCTTCGCAGAATGTATTCTGAGAGTTCCGACTTCAGTCGGTCGGTGAGTCTCACACTACAGGAAAGAACCACATCTTGGCACTTTAATCCTCTTGGAGCCCCTCATTTTAGAGGTATATGGGAAGCTGCGGTTAAATCCACGAAATATCATTTGAAAAGGGTAGT
This sequence comes from Gastracanthus pulcherrimus, assembly GCA_949152435.1. Classification (NCBI taxonomy): domain Eukaryota; kingdom Metazoa; phylum Arthropoda; class Insecta; order Hymenoptera; family Pteromalidae; genus Gastracanthus; species Gastracanthus pulcherrimus. Next base: position 110,712,084 of record OX424573.1, on the reverse strand, counting down.
AGGTGAGACTATCCGTACCTTTGAGGAGTTCGCAACCTTGCTGTGCCAAGTAAAAGCATGTCTGAACTCACGGCCTCTCACCCCTCTGACTGAATATACTTCCGACCTGCTTATACTCACGCCTGCTCATTTCCTCGTGGAGGAGTCATCTTTTTTAATTGCAGAGCAAAGAATCACAGAGGAGAAGGTGCTACCTATGCATATGCTAGCGGCGTATGGCGCAGCTAACCAAAAGTTTCTGGGATCGGAGGTCAACCGACTACTTGCAACAGCTACAGAAAAGGTCGAAGTGGAAAAACGTTCAATCATCGTTCAAGATTGGGCACATTGTGCTGATCCGCCACGAGACCACTTCTCCCGCGCGGTGGCCCTTGGCTCAGGTAGTGGAAACGTTTGCTGGGAAGGACGGGTTGGTGAGGGTGGCCTCACTACGTACTGCTGCGACAACTCTTCGACGACCAATCAGCAAGCTGCTCAAGGTGTTGGACAACGATAGTCAAGACTAATTAAATTCATTTTAAAATATAGTTAACTTACGTATTCAAAATGTTACGCATTGGTTTCTTTTATTGAAAATTTTTTGTAATGTTATTTCGATTTATGAGAAAACGAGGTGGGCGGAATGTCTGCGTTTCGAGACATATTTAAACTCGCAATATGAAATCTGTCGGTTAACAAGGGAGTTTTCTTTGTTCTCTCTCATTAGCCAATCAGGGTGGGCTTTTAACAATGCCGCTCTTTAAACGCGCGTCGCGACGCTCCGAAAAGCGCGCTCGCTAGTTCAGTTGCTCCGCGGATCGCCTAGGAGAAGGTTCTGCCCCCCCCCCCCCCACATCGCTGTAATTATATAGTGCAATAAAGAACTCTTAAATATTGCCATTAATTACACGTCACGCAATTATTTCTCGACCTGTCCATAAAAACACACCTAATAAGCACAATAGTATTGTGTGTAACTTACTCTTTTCAAAATTCGGTGTGGCCTTCTTTGAAAACGTCGAATACAAGTTGGTTGGCAGACGCGGAACGATAATATCGACGGGAAAATCGAAATAAAGAAGCTAATACGAAAGTTCGCTAATCGGAGCAAGCTAGTACAAAGGTCTTCGAATCGGATCAAGCAAAAGACGAGGTGCATACGAGCGCGGCTCAGTACGAAGTGAGTGAATCTCTCGTTTCGTACCCGCGGCGCTGCACGCAGATTTCAGGTAGCGTCGACCGAGCCTGGCTCCAGTCGCAGCGCATGTGCCTCGTGCGGCTAAAAGAGGAGCGTCTGTTTGCGTTGACGTCACGCTATACGACATGCAGACGGCTCGTAGACGGTGTTTTGGGAGTCAGGACGAGGAAGTACGACGAGAGATCCAGCAAGAGCTGCACCTGGGAAACTGTGACGATGACGGGAAATGAAGACGAGAGTTGCAAGTCCCAGAACTACGTACTTGCAGTAAAAGCAGTGGGCCGCGGTTAACCTCGAAGAGGTTATATTTAATTAGCAGCTTGCTACGCTGCTCTCTTCAACTGCCACTACAACTATCAGGTGAGATCAGTGTTTTTATATACCTCTGTCTATTTACTCTCCTTAATGCTAAGTTGCCTCTAAGTGACTGGCGAGTGCTGCTGCTGTTATGGAGAAGCGGGCCAGGAGCTGGGCTACGATACTGTGTCTGGGAGACCACACTGCCTCTACAAACCCTCCAAACCAGGAAAGAGAGTTCCAGTTTGTATTCCGTATCTTCTGTAATCCCTCTTTATATTTTCATGGGTGTATGCTGTAGGCCTCTGGAGTATCCGGAGAAGCAGCCACACTGCCCAAAGTGGTCCCATCTATGCCTTTCAGGACATCAAACCAAGTGGGTATCATTCTAATACTATTCTGCTTACCTCCGTCAAGTCTATGAAACACTACATCGTGGATATTGGATATCACTCATATAAACAGCTCGAATTGAAGGTTTTGACGTCAGCTGCTGAAATATATGATCAGTAAAGGTCAAAAATGAAGAAAAAGTACTGGAAAAAAGAAGATTCTTTGAAAAAATGCTTGAAACCGATTTCATTCATATGTAGATCGATTTCACACGCATACGAGGAAAAAATATTTTGCTCGCCAGACGAGACCACAATATTTTTATGGTTTTGGGGTCGCAGGATCCGAATCTGCAGTCTAGTTAGTCAATGTATCTTGAATATTCCAGTATTAATTTAAAATATACATATTTTCTATTGAATGTTATGCAATAAAAAATACATTTAAATGATATATTTAAATATTGGAATATTTGTAATATGTTTATACGAACATTCGTTTCCTAAAAAAGATTTGAAGTGTACCTCTGATAAATTTAAATGATTGCTTCTAAAAGCAAATTGTAGACGAAATTGTTTAGTGTCTCATACACTCTTGAATATAGAATCTGGTATATTTGATAGAACAACAGAAACAACTACTCATTACAATATTGTACACAAGAGGGAGACTCTTCTTTGTAAGTATCAGCCTTACTTGCAAATACAGTTAAAAACTAATAGTCCGCTGTGATAGGTTTAGCATACACCTACTTTTAAATGGTTTTCTCTTTTATCCGCTTGACAAGTTTATGAGAAACTTCCAGGATAAATACAAAACATATTTTTTGAATTAACAGTGTAATTCAATGCTGGGAGGGGTATTGGCCAGCGGAGTAGTTGTTTCTGTTGTTCTATTAAATATAGTACATTTTTTATTAAAGAGTGTATTTAGACACTCTAAACAATTTCATCTATAATTTGCTGTTAGAAGCAATCATTTATGTTTATTTAAACTTTTTAAAACAATTAAGTGACTATAAAAATTTAAGTATTTGATGAAAAATTCCTATATAAGATACAAGCCTTGCATTTAGTATAATTATATATATCAGGACCTAATATATATAGATATACGAAATGCATGGCTTGTGTCTTGTATCCCATTTCGTGTCTGAGGGCTAAACTTTGATATTATTATTTACAAAATTATTTTTTAATAAAAATAACAAAAAAAATTAATTTTATGGATTTACGTTAAGGTATAAATAAAATACCGTATATAATAATCATATATGCTCATATAATCATACGTAATTGTATATAACTATATATGGATACACACTAAATTGGAATTGAAATTCCATATACAAAAAAATTAATTTCATGTATTCCCATATGGACATATGTGGGCATATATGGGGATAGATGAATTCACGTTAAGGTACAAATAAAATTCCGTATATAATCTTCATATATGCCCGTATATAATCATATACAGTCATATATGACCATATATTACCATATATGATTATATATAATTATATATGAATGCATACTTAATTGCAATTGAAATCCCATGTATAACCACATAGTACATATTTAATCATAAACTATGTAAAAATATGTAATTAATGGCTTATTGAAAATACAAAAATTACATATTTTTACGTAGTTGACGGTTATATATAGTATGAATTTATATAAGGAATTACAATTGCAATTTAGTATCCATCCATATATAGTTATAAATGATTATATGGGCATTTTATGTGTACATAAACGTGAATGCATAAAATAAATTTTTCTTTGTTAATTATTTAAATAAAAATATCAAAGTTTAGGCCTCAGATACGAAGTATGATACAAGATGCAAGCCATGCTTTAGTATATCTATATATTAGGTATTGATATATATATAGGTATACTAAATACAAGGCTTGTATCTTATATGGGTATATTTCATTAAACACGTAAATCTTTAGTCACTTAATTGTTTTAAAAAGTTTAAATATATCCTTTAAATGTATTTTTTATTGCATGACATTCAATAGAAAATATGTATATTTTAAATTAATACTGGAATATTCAAGATACATTGACTAACTAGACTGCAGATTCGGATTCTGCGACCCCAAAACCATAAAAATATTGTGGTGTCGTCTTGTCAGCGAAATATTTTTTCCCCGAATGCGTGTGAAATCGATCTAGATGTGAAAGAAATCGGCTTCATGAATTTGTTCAAAGAATCATCTTCTTTCCAGTACTTTTTCTTATGTTTGATCTTTAATGAGCATATATTTGAGTAGCTGACGTCAAAACCTTCAATTTGAGTCCTTACTGAACTTCGTAGGACCACGGGAAGCAAAGGTATGATTGTTTATATAAGTGATATCCGATTTCCACGATGCAGCGGTTCATAGACTTGATACCTGCACTTTTAAAGAAACGTTAAAATGGCCACAGTGAGTGATCAAGTGTCCGGGACACTTTACGATAGGTCAAATTGAAGGTTTTTATGTCAGCGTTTGAATGCCGATGGTCAAATTTTCAACGAGTATACGAAAGCATACACAAATCGGCTAGAAAAGATGGCAAAACTCGTTTGAAAATATTAAAAATTTAGTAAAAGAATTAGTGTAAAATAAAACAATATAAAAAATTTAGTAAAACAATTAGTGTAAAATAAAACAATATACAAAATTTAGTAAAACAATTAATGTAAAATAAAACAATATCCGCTAAACTACTCTGGTTACGTTTTTGTACATAAATCAAGGAAAGTTTTTCTATAGGTTAAACTAAACATTTTTTTTCTGAAACGTGACCAGAAGGTTTCGAAAACTGCTAAAAACCGTGTTTTTCGATAATTGGCAAACTTAAAACTTCCGCATCTTGGGCATTTTACACCTATTTGGATGTATCACGAAAGAAAATTCAACATTTTTTTATGTAGAATACGATCTTATAGTTAGATTTACGAATATTTTAAAGCCAAGTAATTTTATAACAGACCGAACGTGAATCAAAATGCAAAAATAATCTAAAAATTTGTCTTGTAGTTTCGGAGCTCTATACGAACTTCTATGACTCAAATCCTATCGGGCTGAAGATTGACCTTAAGTTTTTGTATAAACAAAGCAGAATAAAAAGTATGTCAAATTCGAATTTTGACGGCTGTTTTAAAATGGGTCAAGTATATCCGAAAAGAGCCCGATTTGTCGACTTTTAATGGCTATATCTTGGCTTGTAGGGGCTTTCCGAAGCTGAAGATTGAACCCATTTTTTTAAAAAAGTATTGGAATGTTTCATATATATATATATCGATTTACAGCATTCGTGCGCACAGGTCTTTAGACCCTAAAGCGGCGGGCATTCTAGCATCCGTAAAAAAGATCAAAAACAAAAACAAAACAAAAATTTAGTTAAAGTGTGATAGTATCATGCGGATGGATCTCAAAAAGCCAAAAAAATGACCAATTACAGTTTTGGTGAGACTTAGAAAAAAAATTAAAGTTTTACTTTTACTTACTTCCTTTCTAAGTCTCTTTTTCACTTGTTCAAAAGTGTATTAATACACAAAGAAAGTTTTGAGTCGTTTGAATAAATACATTATTTGTGAAAAATCCCCAAAAATCACCTCTGATTTTCCTCATTTACATAAGACACCCCCCTTAATGATATTAACTACTTTTTAATTGTTTTTTATGTAATTAAGCAGATATGAACGACTGCTGTTAGTATTGCTTGTCATCATAAACAAACAATTAAAAACTAATAAACATTAATTAATATGACCTTAATTGCGAGTCATCGAGGGCCATAATTCTCGATTTATTTACGAAAGGTAGTCATGATAAAAACATAAGAGTTATCTTTGTTAAGCAAAATATTTTTCATAAGGGACAATCGCAACGCAACAATAGTTTAACGATATGGCCCACTCGAAAATTGTAAAAATTATGAACAAATCTATTTTTAAATTTTGCTATATATCGATTCTATATATATTTATAATAAATATATTTATTTTTGTTTCCATTATTTATTTATTTATTTATTTATTACCACAGTATAATACAATATATACATGTTATTACATCAAGACTTACATAAGATAAGTCTGATGTAACATACATCCTATAGAGGTGGTTAAGCTACCTGTACATTGGTCCGGTTTGAACTTGAAGCTATAAAATAGTTAGGAATTAAGTACTTAAAACTAACGGAGACTTCAAACTAATTTACTAGTAACGTATACCGTAAAGTTTTTAATTCAAGGGTAAGTGGTGTTTATGCTTGAAAAAAAATTCTCTTTCAAATTGCACTAGAATTTTTATAATTTTATACTTAATAATAGTCAACAACTCGTATATACTTTATTGTATAATAATATTTAAATATTCAATAGTTTATTATTTACATGCTTAAAATTTTAGTCGAATCCATTTTTTAATTACTTTTTAATGGTATCTTTATAAAATATCATATTCTTCAGATCAGTATCCAGAGTATTAAACAATTTTATAGCCACTATGTTACTGTTCTTTTTGTCAATTGTTTTTGTAATTTTAGGTAGCGGTATACTTTCATTCCTGGTTTTACTGCTTAACATAGTATATTGGTTTCTAAGGAAATTATAATTATTGTACAAAGATTCGAAAAAGAAAGATTGTTGTAAATTTAGCGACTAGCTGTGTATTATAAATCTGCTCTTACATGCTATTTTTAGAATTGTATTTTGCAGTCTTTCTAATAAGTTTAAGTTATTTTTGTATGCTCCTCCCTCAGGCTATTATGCCATAATTCACAATACTATGAAATAATGCGTTATTTATTATCATTAGAGTTTCAGTTTGCATCACTTTAGAGATTTTAGTAAATATAAATGTTACGTACTTAGTTTTATTTATCACATATTCTATGTGTTTATCCCATTCCATGTTATAATTAAATATTAATCCTAGACATTTACAATGTTCAACTATATTTATCTTCTAATTACCTATTTGTAAACATAAGGTGCTGTGCATACTATCTCTATATTTTGATAATCTTCATTTTTTACCATTTTTAACGAACTTTTTCTTAGTTTTTGTATATAATATATGCCGTTAAATCTCCGAAAGGTTTAGTATTATTGAACAGAAAATAGATTCTCGACTGGGCCCATCGTTAAATGCACAGTATATGACCGAAAACACATTCAACACCTAGCGCGTCAAATTACATCCCGATGAACCTAAATTTTTGTAAGAAGCTTATCTCGATATGACTAGATATCCTCACTCTTATATGTTTGTCGATTTTTCGCGGGGTGCTCTTGATCAGATTCGCGTGCGTACTAGCATATTTCCGGACGATGATTTGATCTAGATATACGTGCCAATATTTCGATGAGAGAACACGATACAATGGCTAAGACAACATGGAAGTATCACTCGAGTAAATGTGGAGACTCGTTACCCTGTAATCATTTTACGAAGAAACACGCACTACTTTTGTTTGTTCTGAGGCACTGTGTTGATAGTGAACTGTGGAAAGGTCTGCTTCGATTCGCCGATAAAACCACGATAAAGTGTGTACGTGAGTGCATGTTGAACCTTATGCACGGTGTTGTCAAACTTAACAAAAAGGCGTTCGAGCAAACACAGACACGTTCTAAGTAAATTAGTTCATAATAATAGCGTTGAATCCCGTGGCAGTGCAGTAGATTGGCAACAAACAAAAAGAATATTACTGCAAATCAGTGATTAGTGGTGGTGTTAGATGAGGGAGAATGAATTAAGCGCGCAAGATGATAATAGTACTTCAACAGTCTCTCGAACGTATGAAAGACGCCGCACTATGGGAGCAAATGACAATATTTGAGTAAAAATAAAACAGAAATGACTTAAGGACTTGAATTTTTTTTTTAATCTTGGTAGACTGATATAGATTAGTAAAAAATTATTGACAAAGCCAAAATATAACCGCCCACGCGTGGGTATAACCTCAAATACCTAAGAAATGGAGTATTATCAACATACCAATTGATATATGGGAGAATTATTGAAGAATGAACACTTGAAGTGCAGATAATGACTTTGAGCATGTAATTTGATTTGCCCATTGCCTTAAGAAAGTATCATAACCTCAAATAGGTATTTTACTTTTATAACGTAGAAATTTTCGCCATATGCACTAATATATGGAATATTAATGAGGAAGTAAACACTTGAAGTGCAGATAATATTTTCATTCAAATAAACTGATTTTCCCATTTTGTCGGACACCGATCATAACCTCTAAAACGGGTATTTTTTCTTTTACGATGTGTGAATTCCCATCACATGCACTGATATGAAAAGATTTACGAGGAAGTTAACAGTTGAAGTGCAGACACTATTTTTAATCTAATAAGTTGACTCTCATTTTATTAAAAACCTATCATAACCACGAATACAACTATACTTGCTCTTATAAAACTTTAGGTTTCGTAGAACGAAGTAATAGTTTAAATGTTTATGAGCAAGTAAATACTTGAGGAGCAGGAAATAGTTCCCAACTAATAAATTAATTTTCCTGTTTGGTCGGAAAATTATCATAACCTCAAAAAGGAAACTTTTTCCTCTTATAATCGTAAGTTTTTGTAATATGTACTGACATTTGAAAGATTTATGTGGAAGTATTCGGTCAGAAACTTATCTCAATCATAGAAAATCTCTCTCTATCTTTCTTTTCTTTCTGTCGCTCACGATAAGTTGATTCTCCTATTTTGTCGAGAACCTATCATATCCTTTAAAGTAACTGCATTTGCTCTTATCTAACGTAAATTCCTATAATATGGGCTGAATACTTCAGGTGCAGAAAATAGTTTCCAATGAATAAGTTGATTTTCTTATGTGACTGAAAACTTACCATAACCTTAATAAAGGTACCTTTTCCTCCTACAAATCGTAATTTTTTATAAAATGGTCTTATATTCAAAAGATTTATGAGGAGGTAAATACTTGAGGCTGAGAATGTTTTTTTCAAACGAGTAAGTTTATTTTCTCATTTTGTAGATAGTAACAAAATGTTATATGATATTTAGCGTTATAATACTGGACAATTTCATTTAGATGTCAATACTTTCATGAATTTCGATTTCATAATTTTTAAAAATATAAATTATCTTTTAGGATGCCAAAAATGTATTGCTTCATATTCAAATTAATGTTAATATACTATAATATAAGAAATAAACCAACTGAAGAAACTTAACATGGCTTTAAGTAAACCTAATAACCGTAAAATTATAATTAACTTGCTATTATATTTTGATGTCAAGTAGGTTAATCTTTGTAGGGTGACTTATTATAAAAATAAATTTCAATAAACAATAATATAAACTGGAGAACACTTTTTAGTATGAGACATATCATTTTAATATAATTGTAGGAATTTTAATAAGAATATCCCAGTAATCCCAGCCTTAGAAATTCAAAATATTTATATTTATTTCAATTTTATAAAAAATTTTAGCATTATAGGGCTATAACTTTTATTGGTATTATTCTTTATTAAAACCCTCACATTAATTTTGAAATTCAGTGTCTAACGAACAAAATAAGTCGTCATAAAGTCCGATCCGATGATCAGGTAGGTCAGAATCATGTGACAGGTGGAAAAACTGCAGTGTTTCTATGTAGCTATTTAAACTTTAATTTTAACCACATAAAATTAAAGAAAAAAATTATTTATTTCTGATTATAGTTTATTAAAATATATTTCTATAGAAAGTTAGCTTAGAAAAATCAATCTATTTCACATCAAAACATAATAGTAAGTTAATCATAATTTCAAGGCGTTTATGTCCTTTTAAACATTTAAACTGTTACAGTCAGTAACAACGTAGCTATCAAACAACATTGTTGGATGATCTTAACTCAAAACATAATTGATCAGTTCCGTGCAGGTAAGTAACATAAATTTATTGCAATAAATTGTATGTAATACATTTTATTCGTAATATTTACGACAAATAATATTACTTATATATTTAATGTTTACAAATGTTGCTTTCTCAAAGCGTGGGTTAGTAGCAATGAATTTTTTAAATTATTAATATTAACCCTGGTAGAAATTTATCCCGCCCCCTTTGCAGATCTATGTAGAATAGTCCCGTACTGTGTAGATCTATGTAGGCAAACTAGATAGTTACTATGAAAGCGTGTAACGGTTTTCTCTTCTAGTTTCCCGCATTATTTTGATAGCAACAACCACTTCAAGCTTATTTTTTATTTAAACTGAAGAATAATTTATTAAATACTGTTTTGATACATATGTATTTACATGTTTTTGTTCACCTTATATCAATTTAAATCAATGATAATAATCTCCAAAGTGTGAGGTTATCAAGTTTTAGATGCAATGAGATTTCTGATTTATAAAATACAGTATATGTTAACCCGTTGAACAACTAAAAGTAGTAAATATCTCTATATCTAAATAACTACACGAAGTTTTAGTGCATATGATTCATTTTGTTTATATAAAATCAATTGCCTTTTATTTGATTCTACTTTATCCAAAATACAAACTTAAATTCAAAACCTGTATCTCTTTTACAAGGAAAACTATTACTATTATTGTTATAAAGAACATATTCAAAAATTTTAAACAATTGTTTGATTAAATCACAAAATTCTTTTACTAAAGTCAAAATACAGATTGTCTGTATTATCAGATACAGTAAAATAAAAGTTAATAATAGTTTATAAGTTATTCCTAAAATTGAATGTAATAATTTGACATATACTATTAATAGTTATGAATTGCAGGTAAGTCGCTCTTTAAGAAACAAATTAATCAGTCATAATCGTATAATATGTGGTCATTGTTTGTTTTTCTTGCACGAAAAAATTTATTTCCGAATTTTCACTTTTCAGGTTAAAAATACTTTTCTTGACCTCTCTTACATGTAACTGGTACAAATAAGACTGTAATTTTTATTTTTATTTTTATTTTTAGCATTAATTACATTAAAAGTTCTATACGCTAAAGAATATAGGCTCGCAAATTTCATACATGTTTATTATTATCAAGGAATCCATGTAGATCTGTACAGATTTATCGAGATTTGTGTAATCTACAGGCGCCATGATAAGATTTCTTCCAGAGGATGAATTTCAATGTTTATTGGCTTCTTGAGACAGAAAAATTATTTTCTAAAATCTTCGTAAGTACGGGTGCGTGTGTATGTATGTATGTATGTATGTAACTCTCTGACATAATATATAACAGATTACAATTTAAAGTGATTCGAATAATATCAAGAGCTTTATATTTTCTATATTTTTGTAAATTTCCAATATATTTTTTAAAATTTTTCAATATTTTTATTAATTTTTGATAATCTTTAGAGTATTGGGAACCTAGAATGAATAATATTTATTTATATATTCTTATTTACTTTTGATTTATGTTATTAAGTATTTTGGAGTTATCACGGAGAAAAAACACTAATTCAAATATCACAATTAAGGGAGAATCTCTATCTTTTTATATTTATACAATTGTCGTTGTAAGAGCAGAGAATATTGAAGACCAATCTGTGAAAGTGATTCCAAATTGTCAGTTTTACATACGTTTTTCATAGAAATCATTAAAATTAACTCAATCATTATATTTAAGATATCTTCGAGAAAGCATTCTCCTACTCCAGTTAGGAGCAATTTTTTTTGCATTTCCCAAGTTAATATAAGCTATATTTCTATGTTCTATTAACACTTATAACAATATAAGTATTCTTACGATAGTTGTTCTAATGACCCGCAGCCATTTTCACATTTCTATGTCACTTTTTTCGTACAGATGTTAAATATGTAGTAGGATTAGGTTAATCTTTACAGTACCAAGAAGACACTATAATGGCTCAAGGCTTAAATAATATTTCAGACATGATCAATACATGATACAAGCTATCATTTTTGTTTATTTTCTTTTAGGAGTTGTGCTATTTCATCAGAATGCTGAAAGTTTAGCTGGCTATAAGTTTAGAAAATTTTAATTTTGAATTGAAAGTATACGGTATATAATAGCAATATTTAAGTATGCGTAAATAAGAGAAAAAATTCTATCAGAAAAAAAGACAGATGGATATATTTCAGAAAATCTTCGATCATATACAATGACATCAGTACCAAAATCCAAAATATTGTAGATATCTGAATTACAAAAAATAAAGGTTGGAATTAATAGACAGAGGCTATCTTTGACTATTTTTAACTATTAGAAAATGAAAATATCGGAATTTCCTGCTTTTTTACTAGATATCTTAACTTTCCTAAGCGTTTGTGTAGAAATTTTTCCAAAATTATAACATCTGATTTTATGCTCGTTCTTTCGATTTACACTTGTACCTTTTTATAATTAGGAACTTTCATTTTCTTACTTGAAAAACATTACATTAGAGTCATTATCTGCACTTCAAATGTTCTTCAATAATTCTTCCATATATCGATTGGTATGTTGATAATACTCGATTTCTTAGGTATTTGAGGTTATACCCTCATGTGGGCGGTTATATTTTGGATTTGTCAATAATTTTTCGTTAATCTATATCAGTCTAACAACATTTTAAAACAAATTCAAGTCTTTAAGTCATTTCTACGAGGCGCTATTTTATTTTGACACAAACTTTTTCATTTTTGCCTATAGTGCGCCGCGGGGGCTATGAAGCCAGCTACCGCAGCCTGAGTCTGCCTCTACTTGTACGAACGAGAATTCCATGCAGACGTATGGTGATAATTTTTCTAGGCTAGACTCTGAAATGCACGATATCTTACATGCGAAAAAAAATTCAAATGAACGCGAAAAATGTAGGAATTATTGCAAGTTTTACGGCGATATTTATTTTTTAAAGAGATCGAACGTATCAGCGCGTAAGAGCGCGAGCAAGATGACATCGACGCCGTACTTACCCCTGTCACTGAAGACGATATACTAGGCAGTGTGCCTAAAACTTACGAGCGAAAAGCAGAACTTTTACTTTGGCACTGGAAAACTTCAGCACCAGAACGATTAAATTGGGATAATGCCAGTGTAGTTACAATAGACCGGAGAACGATCGAACTATCAAATATCAGTAAGTTGCTCAATGATGCTGTTAAAAATAAACAAAATATAAGAGAACGTAAGGGAAGGCAGGGCAGGGTGAGGATAACGCACCCATGAGGCGTGGAACATTCGCGACATTCATCAAGACTTCGGATACTCCGAGTAATTAAATAGGTATTACTCCGAGTTGTTGAGGAATGCTGCAAAAAAGTGGCTTAAATTGGTTATATAAAAAGAAATTATGAAAATCAATATTACGATCTCGCATGAGGCGGGATACGCAGGTGCGCGAAATGTCATACGCGTCAACAAAAAAGGTAAATCTCTGACTAACGAGATAGAGAAAAAAGAATTCACGAATGGTTGAATAATCAAGATGCTCTCTCCCTTGTCCCGTTCGACGGAAGTTGCCTAGATTGTGGTATAACATTACAAATATTGATCATCTATGGGAATACGAATTGCTACAATTACACAGGCCGACAAGATTTTTAACCCAGAGACCAGACCATACTTTTCCGAAGGTTTTTGGCACGCTGAATCCAAATCCGGCCTCAGAATTGCTCTATCACCTCAGGTTTTCGAGATATCCTAACCTAAAAGTGCAAAAATCACCGTTTTTGTCTGTTTTTGAGGTTATGTTATGCCGCTAACTGATTTTTTAATACAAAACGATCAGCGGCATCTGAAAGTACTAGTCTTGCCCTTCAAAATTCATTTTTGCTTGTTTCGATTCGACTTTTCCTTCTCGAGATATATCGCTTTCAATCTGTAATGTATCAGTGTTTCTTATCTACTAGACATCCTATCCCATAGTTCCGTTTATACTCGGATAAACAAACTCTTCCTGATATTGCTGTCAAACCGCTTGCAAATGCATACCTGGTAGTTTTTGGGGTCACTGATCACAAATCTGGAGTCAGAATCTCCGAATTCAAAATGGCGGATCCAATATGGCGGCTATGATTACCACGATCCGTAGTAAGTCACAAAAAATCCCGGAAAAGCTCTGGAGATCGGTTACTCGGGGGTTTTCAGGGTCGCTGATCTCAAATCTGGAGTCAGAATTTCCGAATTCAAAATGCCGGATCCAAAATGGCGGTTATGATTACCACGATCCATAGTAAGTCACCCAAAACACTGGAAAAGCTCTGGAGATCGGTTACGCGGGGGTATTCGGGGTCGCTGATCTCAAATCTGGAGTCAGAATTTCCAAATTCAAAATGGAGGATCAAATATCGCGACTATCGTTGCCAAGGGCCATAGCCATAGTTGACCAAAATCTTGGAAATGGTCTTTTAAGTCGTCACTTGGAAGTTTCCCGATTCTCCGAGCTCGAATCTGCAGTCAAATATTCCAAGTACAGAATACCTACTGACCCACCCAATATGTTACAAAATGACGGATGTAATATAGCAGCTAGTCTTACATAAAGAACCTCACTTTGACTTCTTATGAAAACGTTGTCGTTGCTCCTGAAACGATCGTTTATATGACTTGCGCCTATAGACAGTCGATACGTTATGTCTATGCAGAGACCAGCAGTAGTCCGCCATCATCCGCTCATCCCACCTACCTTGAAAATGCCGCTCCTTTTGTTTGAAATCCTGATGAAAGCGTTCACCCATTTCTTCGCTGAATGCGCCATTATTCTCAGGAAAGTAGTCTAAATGAGAAAACAAAAAGTGCAATTTCATACTCATCAGGCACCCTAATTTTTGGAAATTCGTTAGCATCGTAGATACAATAGATTTGTACTTTGGATCTCGATAGTTCCCTAAAAAATTATCTGTGACACTTTTGAAGCTCATCCAAGCATCTTTTTGTACGGGTGTCATGGTTTTTACAAAATCATCGTCTTTCATAAGTTTTCTAATATCAGGCCCAACAAATATGCCTTCTTTAAGTTTAGCATCCGACAAATGCTTAAACTTGGATGCAATGTACTGGAAACATTCGCCTTCTTTGTCTAAAGCTTTAGTAAATTGCTTCATAAAGCCAAGCTTGAGATGCAATGGAGGCAATAGGATTCGACGGGTGTCGACAAGACTCTTATGAATGACATTGTGTTCACCAACCTTCATCTGGATTCTTTGTGGCCAATTTTTCTTTACCCAGTGCTCCTGTCGGGAACGACTGTTCCAAAGGCAGAGAAAACACGGATGTCTCGTGTTTCCCGACTGCAAACCTACTAAAATATTTATCATTTTGAAGTCACCACAAATCAACCATTTGTGCTCATTATAATAATTGACTTTTTCAAGAAGAAATTGAAAGCTTTCGTACGATTCTTTCAATACGGTGGAATGGCCAATGGGAATTGCCGCATATTTATTTCCATTATGAAGCAGTACTGCTTTAAGACTATCTGTTGAAGAATCTATAAAGAGTCGCCAGTTCTCCGGCTTATAAACTTCTTCTATCTCATATAAACTAATCAAACCTTTAATATCGTTGCAATATACGAGGGTAGTTCAATAAGTCTTTAGAATAAAGTATAAAAACAATTTTTTTTGGGTAAATTTTTTTTTATTTTTCAACATAATATCCTTGGAGCTCTATACACTTGGTCAATCGCTTTTTAAGTTTTTTTAATCCTTCAGAAAAGTGCGTTTTCGGAAGTTCCTCAAAATAAGCACTTACAGAGGCAATGACGTCTTCGTTGTCCGTAAATCTCTGTCCACCGAGCCATTTTTTCAAGTTTGGAAATAAGAAAAAGTCATTGGGGGCTAAATCTGGTGAATACGGTGGGTGTTCGACCAATTCGAATTTTAGTTCTTCAATTTTAGCCATTGAAACGAAGCATGTGTGAACTCGGGCGTTGTCGTGATGAAAGAGAATTTTTTTTCTCGCCAAATGTGGTCGTTTTTTTTTAATTTCTTCTTTCAGCTGCTCTAATAATGATGCATAATACTCACCAGTAATTGTTTTACCCTTTTCCAAGTAGTCAATAAGTATAATTTAACGTGCATCCCAAAAAACTGTAGCCATAACCTTACCAGCTGACTTTACGGTCTTTGCCTTCTTTGGAGCTGGTTCGCCTGTGGAAATCCACTGTTTGGATTGTTCCTTTGTCTCAGGAGTGTAGTGGTATATCCATGTTTCATCCACAGTCACAAATCGACGAAAAAATTCCTCAGGATTCCGACTTATGCGCGCTAAAAGAGCCTCAGAGGCGACCACTCTATTGCGTTTATTCTCAGCTGAGAGCTAACGCGGCACCCATCTTGCCGATAGCTTTTTCATGCCTAATTTTTCATGTAGAATTGAAACAACTGCACCTATAGATATCCTTGTGGCCTCAGCTAACTCACGCACTTTTAATCTTCTATCCTTCAACACCATATCGTGGATTTTATTGATGATTTCGGGAGTAGTTGCTTCTACGGGCCTTCCTGAACGTGGTTCGTCACTTATTGATGTACGACCACGCTTAAATTCATTTACCCAGTTATAAACCGTTGCTAAGGCAGGGGCAGATGTGCCATGAACTGAGTCCAATTCATTTTTTATCTCATATGGAGTTAAACCCTTTAAATGAAAATGTTTAATTACCGCTCTGAACTCGTTTTTTTCCATTTTTCTTAAGAAGCAATTTTTTTTTTTTCAATTGGTTATAAAAACACGTAAACTCAGAAGATGTGGACTGTGACTGCGCCATATATCTAGTCGGGAGTGGTGCTGACTGAAAACAGATGATTTGGAGCGATTCGCGCGCCATCTGTTGGTCATTCTAAAGACTTATTGAACTACCCTCGTACAAGGGAATTCTCTTTAGTAAAATACTTCACGAACTTATTATCTCTTTTCCTGTAGACGGAAATTTTTGTCCCAGGGGATAGAAGATTTCTTTCTTTGAGTCTGGAAGCGCATAGCTCTGCCAAATCTTTACTCAAATTCAATTCCCGCACAAAATCATCCAGAGCATTTTGATCAAAAAGTTGCGGTTTTCCGTCGTCAAAAGAAAATTCATCGTCACTGCTTTCGGCCTCGTCACTTTCAATCGTTTGCCTTTCTTGCTCCGCTTGTGGCTGAGGAACAGTATTTGTATTCCGTTCTATTTTTCCAATTTTTGGTGGTGTTACACTAAGCAGATTAATAATTGCAGATATGATGAAGGGCTCCGTTTATAAATCAAGAGCTATTAAGCGCAGGCTGTAGTCATGAAAGACACGTGCATCGGCACTGGGCGCAAAAACCGTAAACAAAATAACAAAACGCGGCACTGCTGTTAAAAGAAGGTGGGTGCAGTCAATGAGAAGAAAGGAGCCGACTACTACTTTTAAAAATGTAACCAATATTTTTGGACCAAAGTAAGTTTCATTACGTTCGCAAAAAGGGCTTTCTTATACACTCATTCATCGGATTATATGGCGAGTGAACTGGAGCTTTTTACTCGTCCGGCATCTCAGACATCGATAGAAAGCAGTGCTTTCTTGAATTACAAGCCTGTGTCGTTACTGAGCGAGGAGGGGGATGCACCCTTGGAATTTGTAGTGCCTAGTGAGAGCGAGCATTTCGTAGATTTCACCCACACTTTGCTTTACATTCAAGCGACAATAATATCCATTGATACAAACGCTGAAAATACTAAAGTTGTGCCAGTTAATAATTTTTTGCATACCATGTTTAATTAGATAGGCGTATTTTTCAATCAATAACTCGTTTCACCACCAAATAACGCGTACCCTCACAGGACCTACATAGAGTCACTACTTAATTATTCTCCCACAGTTAAAGAGTCACACTGGACGGCGCGTTTATGGTACGATGATACAGAAGATGCTTTCGACGCTGCGCCCAGTGCTACAGAACCATAAGTCGTGAACAAAGGCGCTGAAAAATACGCCGCATCATAAATGTCGAGTATTACGATGCACCGAGTTTTCACAATCTCGAACGTATGTTTCCAGTTATGTTGATGTGTATAAATCATAGTGTGCAAAAGATTGAACATAAAAAAGATTTTTGCTCAATGCACGGAGCCTATAAGATCAGAAAGTGGCTTTGCACTTTTCTCTATAGATACGCTCGGCCTACCCTTTATACACATCGAGGTCTTCTGCGGTGCACTGCTAGAATACCATAGACAGCAGAGATTTAAACACTTTCTCTTCGCGGAAGAGGGAGGACAGTATGAAGTCGACGGAGCGATAGAAGAAGACGATCAGCGGAAAAGCGACGAGCACTATTATGACGAGGTGGTCGATGACGAACTACACAACATCAAAAAGCTTTATATCATTGACAAAGCATACAACATGGTAGAATGAGTGCTAGTGTGTGATGACCTGTTTAAAATTAACATGAGACAAATAATGTGCGCCATTAAAGGCCTAAACGAAAACTCGATCGATGTATATGCAGCAGATCACGTGCCAACATTTTTAAGTCTTCCTGCTGATATAGTATCGAATATCGATACGTCGGATAAGTCTGCACTGGATCGCCATTTACATCGACAATAATTTGTACGGAAACTACTTTGACAGCTACGGTATCGAGCCGTTCTCACAGCATAATCTCTCACTAAAAAAAATTGCAGTGTTGATTCACAAGTGTGCTGCGAATATTGTAATATGTTTCTGTATAATTTGTGTAATGGGCTTTTTCTACGCTCGCATTTGTAACATCTTTTCGCAAAATACGCTTAGCAACGATGCATTAGTAGTGAAGTTTTATAAATATGTTGTCAAAAAATTAAAAAGTAAAAGGTACGTTTTTCGCCGAGTTAATGTGTTGCCGCGCGAGAGCTCTGCTGAAGCTGGGTGTATTCAATCATGCACTTCGAGAATCGTCATAATAAATATTTATTTTGTTGTACGCTTAGTATTATAAGAAAAAATATGTACTTTCTTTTTTATTTCTAAAAGAATATTGTAATAAATTTAAGCACACAACATTGTAACATAGGATTTTGTTACTCTATTCAGTTTTTGCTTTAATTAATTATTTCAATATTCACTCCAAGGGTTGGCTTTACACTTTATCGAATTTAATTATAATAAAAGGGCGCCAGGTAAGGTGCGGCTAGCCTAGCATGTATTCTATCCCCGAGGAGATTCCGTGATACAGGAAATCAGGATGAATTCTTTAACTCCTAAATAATATTACTATGCTTTACGCACTTTAACTCAATTTAACTACCTAGGCTTTATTTATATATATACTCAGAAGGTCGCTAATAATTTACAGATAGAATTACAAAGTTAACGGTCGCTTTCTCAAGATGGCTACGTCAGCGTGTCATGCACGTCGCTTATATGACCGAATCACCCCGTTTTTCCCGAGCTCATAAAATTTCCTATAAACTCTTAATCCCTCCGTTTTCGCGTCTTTCTCCCCTTCACGCAATTGTTCCCTTTCTCGACAAAATACAGCTTCGCGACACAACCCTTACGTATCACAATTCGCGCCGCGCACTGATTTTAAGAACTTGGTGGTCACACCACCAACGCAATTCATGTATATTCCCATGAATTTTATAACTAATAGATAATAAATAAATATGTTACCCACTCTAAAAAAATGCCGAAGGTCGTTTGACAATTAACAGTCCAACTCACCGCAGATTCAAAATGTCCACGCTGCGTGTGCTGAGTCGCTCGTTCCATGTCCGGTCTCCCGCGCTTTCCTGGTTGTAAATCATTAATAACTCTACTCCTAATTTCTAGCACTCCCCAAAAATATAAACTCAACAAATCCACAAATCTAACAAATCTAACAAAAACCTTTAACTCGACTATTCGGTTTCCAAAATATACTGTCAAATACGTGCTCTCTCGTAGATGCTGGAGCAGTCAGTGGCGAAAAATCGGAGCGGCAAAAATCTTTCCCAAATTTCGGCTTTTCTTCCACTATTTTCAGCCCACACACACACTTATTTCTTCCGTTCTTATCTAATTTTTAATTGGCCTTGATTTTCCTTAAACGCGAAAATCCAGGCTAGCGGCTGCTAGCTCTCCCATGAGCTGTCTCTCTCCCCCTCTCTCTCTCTCTCCCTCCCTCTCTCTCTCTCTCTCTCTCTCTCTCTCTCTCTCTCTGGTGTTGTGTATGGGCGTTTTTAATAATTGACACGCTAGGTATATTTATAAGTCATGCGTATGCTATATATGTTTATATTGCTTGACGAGCGATCTCAACCATGACGATAGTGACAAATTTGATACTTTGAAGTGCTGTGATAATAATATTTTAAGTATGAACAAATACGTTGACTGTTACACCAGAAAATATGTAAAGACATTCTATAATCATTTTTTATTTTATCAAAATAAAGAGTATATCTATATATAATTATCTCTCTCTCTCTATCGCTATCTCTTTCGCTCTCTTTATCACTCTCCCTCTTTCGCTCTCTCTGTCTCTCTCCCTCCATCACTCTCTCTCTCTCTCTCTCTCTCTCTCTCTATCGGTTTCTCTTTCACTCTCTTTCTCACTCTCTTTCTCACTCTCTCTCTCTCTCTCTCTCTCTCTCTCTCTCTCTCTCTCTCTTTCTCTAGAATTTCGTCATTGATGATGTATCTATTTATCTATATCTCTATCTCTCACTCTCCGAATTGACTGATAGATATAATATAAACCATTTAGGAATTTGATATCTCACAACAAAGTGCAATACTTTATGTACCTGACTTCACCCATGTGCAATTTATATTAGTTAAGTTAACGATGTGATACGACGTGATACGTAATTTTAAGAGACTGATGTATCATAAAAAGCTTTTTTTGTAAATATTTACAAATAAATATTATATCTATCTATCTATCTATCTATCTATTTCTTTCTATCTCTCATTGTATCTCTTACTGTATTATTCTTTTACTAATTTTGTTACTCTTATTTTCTCTTACTCTTCGTCTCATTCACACACGCTATTACTCTCTGTCTCCATGACTCTCTGATACTCTCTCGCTCATTTACTCACGCACTCACTCATTCGCTTAATTGTGCATTCATTTATTCTTAAATACGCACTTACTTATTCATTCACACACGTACTCACCTATTTGTTCACTCACTCGTAAACTGATTCACTCATGCATTGACTGGTGCACTTATTTATCCACTTACATACTGAATAATGCATTCGCAGTCGCTTACCCACTCAATCACTCCTACACTTACTCACTTATTCACTGCCTCGTAAACTTATTCATCCATGCAGTAACTTGAGCACTTACTCAATTACTCGTATACTGAATCATTCTCTCAATCTCTCTCTATCACTTTCTAAATTTCTATTACACACCCCTTTCTGTCTCACTCCCGCACTATTTCACACACGTATTTACTCACTCATTCGCTCTCGTATTTACTTTCTTACTCACCCACTTACACTCTTACCGCACTCCACGACTCTCTCTCTCCCTCTTTCTTTATACCATTTTATACCATGTACTCCATTTTACGTATGCACAATCCCTTACGTTTCTAGGTTACGAAATATGATTGCAATATTTACCAAGAAGGTTCGGTATTACGATAGGGGAGAACTAGTTTGGTAGGGCATTATTGCCGATAAGAAAAAAGAAACAGGGTTGGTTTTTCGATAAAAGGTGTCCGGTATTGTCGATAGGAGGGAATCCGTATTGCGGAAGGGAGGGGGTTGGTATTTCGAGAAAAGGTTGTTCGGTATTGGCGATAGGAGGGGATCCGTATTTCGGAAGGGGGGGAAGGTTGGTGTTTCGATAAAAGGTTGTTCGGTATTGGCGATAGGAGGGGATCCGTATTTCGGAAGGGGGGAAGGTTGGTGTTTCGATAAAGGTGTTCGGTATTGGCGATAGGAGGGGATCAGTATTGCGGGAGGGGGGAAAGGTTGGTATTTCGATAAAGGTGTTCGGTATTGGCGATAGGAGGGGATCAGTATTGGGAGAGGTTGGTATTTCGATAGAAGGTCCCTTATTTCGGAGGTGAGGTGAAGTAAACAGTCGCTCCCGGCATCACTACCAGCACGGGCTGAGAACCATAGGCTCCTGGAGCTACGGTTGCCGCGATAGGCATGGGCGCAGGTGTCGGCTCTGGTGCCGGTAGTGGTGTGGGGCCCGCTTTGGGTTCCGCCTGCTTGTGAGTTGGTGGTTTGCATGGGAGGTTAAGCGACTTCGCCGGTCCCGTCGATGGTGTTCCCGAGCATTTCGGGCAGGTGTAGACGTCAACCCCCTGCTGGCCGCACCGGTAGCAGAATTTGTAGCTCCGTCGTTGTTTACATTTCGCGTACCGGTGCCCCTCTTCCTTGCAGTTCCAGCAGGACCCTTAGGATGACACGGAGGCCGAGTCATCTGTCTGGTACAAGGCTGGAGGCTGGATCCTCAGGTCCATTAGGTTAGGAATGGTTCTCTGTTCCGTGATCGAGGTCGACGCGAGCGGTACTGGGCTGGGCTGCGTACTCTTCACAAAATTGATTGGGCCCACCGACATTATTATCGGTTCCCGCTCTGCACCGACCTGCTCTCTGAGGATCCTTCCTTTCTCGATCAGCAGTTCCTTCTCCGATGAGGTTTGGGTTGACGCTACCCTATTATACGTTACTTCATCAACTCGCAAAATGCGCATCTGTCCCTTGTTAGGGTCATTTACTACCCTAATGATTTCTTTGGTGCGTTTGGGCTTAGGTTTACGATAGGAGGGCGGGTTTGATGGGGATCGCGCGATAGGGGGGTAGTTTTTCCTCGGATGGGGGGGAATTGCTGGGAATTCACCCTCTTCCGGTTCCTGGGGCTGTCCGGCTTGTTGGGTTGGTCGTTTGGCTTGGGTGGAGTCTACCATTGGTGCCCTAAACACCGTTAGCATTTTGCACGGGTCAAAGGGACACGCGCCTCGATGTTCCTCCTCCCCGTACGACCCTTTTGGGATGGCCCCCTTCGAGCGGTCAATTTGAGCCACCGGTTTCCTGGGTTTGACGACCCTGAGAAAGGGTCGTATAGTAGCTCGGGTTCCTCCAGGGCTACTGTCTCCCCCGGTTGCTCAATCACCGCCCGCGGGGATGCCACCTCCCCCGGGCTGAAACCTCGACCCGCTGGTCGGGGTGAGGGGTGCAAGACGACTCGACCTGGGCCGACCGCGCCGACGCCGGCCTGCTGACGGTTCTGGAGCCAGGCTCTCCTGCCAATTCCTGGGCGGTCGAGAACCGTTGTTGGCTTGGCCGCTTTCCCTACCTTGGCCAATGCTGTTCTTCGGCCGATTGCGGAGATTGTAGCGCGGACGCCTCTCTCCGTCGGTGCTGTCCCGGGCCGAGCCTCGGCCATCCGGGGTAGCTTGTAGCCGCGACCTTTTCCTATACTCTGCATCCTGGTCACTGAAGCTGTTATCTGTTGGAGAAATAGGCTGTTGTGAGGGAGCTGAGTACGATTTTAGGTCTGAAATATGCACTTTCGCTTTTTTCTGACTATTAACGTCTTGCAGTTGATACACGACTGGTGACAAGACTTTCTCAACTTTCAATGGACTTACAAACTTTGGAGCGAGCTTAGCTGCAAAGTTATCTGCTGTTGAAGACAGCACGTGATTACGACGGAGTACAAGGTCTCCCACGTTAAAAGTTATATCTCTACGATTTTTATTGTAATACCGTGCTTGTCTTTCACTTGCTTTTCTCAAGTGTTTCTTAACGAAGTCGTGTATTGCTGCAAGACGTTTCACTCTCTCCGCCCATGCTACGGAATTTGGGGAACTAGGAGTTTGAGGATTTTCGAGGAATTGTTTAAGGGTTTTGGATTGCCGCGGGTTCCTACCAAAATTTAAAAATGCGGGTGTCAACAGTGTTGACGAGTGCACCGCGGTGTTAACGGCAAACGCGAATTCATTTAGGTGAATGTCCCAATTACGATGATCTTCTTTTACAAAGATCGAGATCATTTGCTTAATAGTGCGATTACTACGCTCAACAGGGTTTGCTTGAGCGTGGTAAAGGGCTATCGTCGTTTGGATAATTCCTAATTCATCCAGTTTTGACGTCATAAGCTTATTCGAAAATTCCGTTCCGTTATCGGTTACGAAATATTTAGGACATCCCCAGCGAAAAATTATCAGTTCCTCGAAAGCTTTTACTATGCATTTAGCGTTAGCTTTCCTAAGAGGTCTGATTTCAATGTATTTCGTAAATAAGTCTTGAAATACTACGATATAACGACATTGCCCTTTACTATTTGGCAATGGACCCATGACGTCAGCTGCTACTATTTCCCAAGGTCCTTCTATTTTCCTTTGGGTCATAAGTCCCATTGGTGCCTGTTGGGGAACTTTGTACATCTGGCAATCTGGGCATTCTTTTATGTAACGAATAACATCCTTCTTCATCTTAGGCCAGAAATATGATTGTTGGAGCCGATGGTAGGTTTTATCGACTCCCATGTGCCCTGATTGTGGTGTGTTATGACATTCGAACAGAGCTCTTTCTCTATCGAGCTCTGAAACTACGAGTTTCCAACTGTCTAAGTCGGTTACGATCGAATCAATCATGAGGTTGGGACAGTGTTTGTAAAGGCATTTATTTACAATTTTCCAATCTGGATATCTTCCCGGATTTTTCTTTACTATCTTTATTCGATTAGTATGCCAGCTATCCCTATCCAATAGTCTCGTTGTTGCTAAGCAACAAACATCGTCAAACGAACGAGACAGCGCATCAGGTACTTTATGGAGTGCTCCCTTGCGGTGTATAATCTCCATGTTGTAACCTTGAAGAGCTGTGGCCCATCTGGCTAACCTGCCAGCTGGGTCTTTTAAATTGTGCAGTCAGGTGAGGCTACTGTGGTCGGTAATAACAGTGAATTTTTCTCCTAAGAGATATCCTCGAAATTTGTCTACCGCCCATATTACAGCCAGACATTCTTGTTCTGTTACTATATAGTTACGTTCTGCTTTTGCTAAGGTCCTGCTGGCGTAGGCGATAGGATGCTCTTCGCCCTGGATTATTTGGGTGAGCACCGCCCCTAGAGCGTAGCTGCTACTATCAGTTTGCAGGCAGAACGGTAGGTTGGGGTCTGGTCGGGCTAAGACCGGGGCTTCAGTAAGAAGTATCAACAGTTTTTCGAAGGCTTGTTGTTGATCTTTTCCCCAGGTCCAAGGGACGTTTTTCTTCAATAGTTCGGTAAAAGGGATTTTTATTTCTGCAAGGTTTTTAATAACGCGAGCATACCATGCTACCATACCGAGGAATCGGCGAAGTTGCTTGAGGTTTCGAGGTGGGGCATAGTTTAGAATGGGGGCAATCTTGTCTGGGTCTGTTCGGAGTCCTTCCCTGTTGACGACGTAACCCAGGTACGAGGGTAGTTGAATAAGTCTTTAGAATAAAGTATAAAAACAATTTTTTTTGGGTAAATTTTTTTTTATTTTTCAACATAATCTCCTTGGAGCTCTATACACTTGGTCAATCGCTTTTTAAGTTTTTTTAATCCTTCAGAAAAGTGCGTTTTCGGAAGTTCCTCAAAATAAGCACTTACAGAGGCAATGACGTCTTCGTTGTCCATCGAGCCATTTTTTCACGTTTGGAAATAAGAAAAAGTCACTGGGGGCTAAATCTGGTGAATACGGTGGGTGTTCGCCAATTCGAATTTTAGTTCTTCAATTTTAGCCATTGAAACGAAGCATGTGTGAACTCGGGCGTTGTCGTGATGAAAGAGAATTTTTTTTCTCGCCAAATGTGGTCGTTTTTTTTTAATTTCTTCTTTCAGCTGCTCTAATAATGATGCATAATACTCACCAGTAATTGTTTTACCCTTTTCCAAGTAGTCAATAAGTATAATTCCACGTGCATCCCAAAAAACTGTAGCCATAACCTTACCAGCTGACTTTACGGTCTTTGCCTTCTTTGGAGCCGGTTCGCCTGTGGAAATCCACTGTTTGGATTGTTCCTTTGTCTCAGGAGTGTAGTGGTGTATCCATGTTTCATCCACAGTCACAAATCGACGAAAAAATTCCTCAGGATTCCGACTTATGCGCGCCAAAAGAGCCTCAGAGGCGACCACTCTATGGCGTTTATTCTCAGCTGAGAGCAAACGCGGCACCCATCTTGCCGATAGCTTTTTCATGCCTAATTTTTCATGTAGAATTGAAACAACTGCACCTGTAGATATCCTTGTGGCCTCAGCTAACTCACGCACCTCTAATCTTCTATCCTTCAACACCATATCGTGGATTTTATTGATGATTTCGGGAGTAGTTGCTTCTACGGGCCTTCCTGAACGTGGTTCGTCACTTATTGATGTACGACCACGCTTAAATTCATTTACCCAGTTATAAACCGTTGCTAAGGCAGGGGCAGATGTGCCATGAACTGAGTCCAATTCATTTTTTATCTCATATGGAGTTAAACCCTTTAAATGAAAATGTTTAATTACCGCTCTGAACTCGTTTTTTTCCATTTTTCTTAACAAGCAATTTTTTTTTTTCAATTGGTTATAAAAACACGTAAACTCAGAAGATGTGGACTGTGACTGCACCATATATCTAGTCGGGAGTGGTGCTGACTGAAAACAGATGATTTGGAGCGATTCGCGCGCCATCTGTTGGTCATTCTAAAGACTTATTGAACTACCCTCGTATTTAACTTCCGAGCAGCAGAACTCTGTCTTTTCTCGGTTGATTTCTAAATTGGCATCTCGCAGTTTTTTCAACACTTTTTCCTGCCAATATAGATGCTCTTCGAACGTGTTTGTGGCTATGATTATATCATCCATGTATACGAACACATGGGGTTGCTTTTCTGGGCCAAAGAGGCTGTCCATGGTGGTTTGAAAACTTGCGGGGGCGTTCGAGACGCCGTACGGAAGTCTTGTGAACTGGAATAACCCTTTTCCAGGTAGTCCAAATGCTGTATACTCTTTACTCTTTGTTGCTAGGGGGATCTGGTGATACGCGTGACTTAGGTCTATTTTCGAGAGGAATTTGGTGTTTCTTAGATTGTCTAGTAGCATGTCCATGTGGGGTAAGAGGTAAGCGTTTTTTCTTGTAACGCCATTTAGTGCTCGGTAATCGATACAAAACCTTATTTTACCGTCCGATTTCGGTACAATTACGGGACAACTACTTTAAGCGCTTTCTGAGGGTTCGATAATTCCCTCTGCTAGGAGACGATCAACCTCAGCGTGGGCAGCAGCTAAAAGTTTTGGGAAGATTCTACGAATACGTTGTTTTATCGGACTGCAACCTTCTACAATTATTTCATGAGCTTTTATCTTAGCCACTCCAGGGGTTGCGTCCGGTGGTGGGATGGTGAGATCGAATATAAGTTTATCTAGTCTTCGTTGTTGTTTTCCCGATAAGTCGGAGGTCCCTCCGATTGCTGCCGTCGCCATGATTGCTCCCGGATCCTGATTTTTCGGATGGAATTTTCTCACTATTCCTTTGTCCGTGTGCCAAGTTCGGTGTTGGTGGTCTACCGTCATCTTCAATAGTGCCAATAGGTCCATGCCCAGTATGATGTCGTAGGTCATTGTTTTGGATACTCTGAGGTCCACTGGTGTTTCTTTACCTTCGAGGTGGAATATAAATTTTGTAGTACCTTCGATTTTTTTCTAATTCGCCGTTTGGCATCATCATGTATCCGGTCTGGGGTATTATTTCAGCCCCTATTTGTCTCACCGCTTCTAACCTTATGAAGGAGGCAACTGCTCCACTGTCTACGAGTGCGGGGAAGACTTTTCCTGCTATATCGATATTGAGGTACAGACGATTATCATAGCTTCCGACTGGACCAATAGGCATCGGTATTTTCTCTCCATAACCCGAGTTGACTAGGCCTGAAGCTTTCGGTGTTGTTTTTGGCGTTGGTATTTGGGCCTGCCCAAGTTTAGAGGTTAACCTGGCCCTTACTGTTTCCCTCTTTGCTCGTTTCCCGCATTTGGCCTACATCTTGGGCACGTACGTATCGTTACGTCACGAATACCACATTTATAGCAGATGTTCCCTGTCCTTTTCGGACAATCTGCTGCCCAATGGCCTGTCTCTTTGCAGACCCAACATGGGTATACTTTTCCAGTTGTCGGGTGTTCCTTACTTAATTTTAGGGGTTGAGTGGGCTTGTTATTGACGGTAGGTTTCGTGTTTTGGGGTTTTCCGGGAGGCGGTAGGGGGGTTTTGTTATTATTGCCGTTGTTCCAGTTCTTTTGTTTCGATATGCCTGGTGTGTGTTCGACATCTTTTTTCCGTGCGAATTCGACCAATTGGCCTGTTTTTGTTTTTACGATGTAGTTGACAGCTGCAACTTCGTTAGTGTCTTCTTCATCTGTTGAATCACTATATTGTTGTACTGTTTCGATAGCGGCAATAAGGTTTTTTCTCGGGGGTGGTCGATACGCTAAATGAGGGCACAACGAATGTTCAGGTGGTGGTGGGAGTCTATATTTCTTCTTCCGCTCCCTTCGCATCTCTTCTTGTTGTCCCAAGGCCTGCAATTCTTCAAACGTATTGAATCGATACCTAATTATCTTAGCGAAATAATCCTCATGTAAATTGCGATAAGTTCTATCCAGTTGAGCTATGAGGGTCATTGGGGGGATGCATTGATCCATCAATGCTCGGATATTTGCGATGAACGTAGCAATTGATTCTTCGGGTCCTTGCGATCTTGACCTAATATCATCTTCTAATTGTAATTGGAAATCCGGTCTGCCATATTGTTGTCTTATGGCATTTTTGAATACCTCCAATGTTCGCCAGTTTTGTAGCAACGGGCGTGCCCAATACAAAGCTTGGTCTTTTAAAATAATGGGAATCATTTTCAAGATGTCCCGATCGGACATATTACAGCTTCTCTGGCAATCCTCTATTCGAGAGAGGAATTCCCCTAGATCTGCTTTTGGTTCTCCATTAAAGCTTACATTATACTTTTGTATCAGACTGGCTACTCTAGTTTCGCGCTGGAACGAGGAATCATTATTCGAGCTTTGAGGATGTACTCGCTCCGGATTGTCAAGAAGCATTTGACCGTATGGCAAGGTGTTCGATGTATTGTAAGAGTGTCCTCCATGGGGAATACTATGCCCAAGGGGAAACTGTGCGAAGGGGTAATACCGATATGGATTACTAGATATTGGGACTTGGGTGTTTGTGTTCATTAATGGATAGCCTACGAGGTTAGGTGGTAAATGTGGGTTATTTGTAGAAGTTACTGCATTCGCTGTGTACGACGAATTATCGGGATATATTGTACTGCTTGGCAGTGTTTGGGACCTGTCCGAGCCGTTATTGTGGACATCTTGGCGAGCAGGTGAGGGGTTCCATGTCTGTGGGATGGGTGCAGTACTTGGTTGCGATAAATTTAAATTTTGCGAGTTCGAATCCGATGGAATTTGCGAGTAATTAGGTGGTATGGTTTGATTGGTGGATATGTGGTTCACTCCCAGTTGGTGGTGGTTAAATTGGTCGATAGGGCGTGGTGCTGATTGTAATGGTTGTGTAGATTGCGGTGTATGGTACATTGATGTTTGTGGTTGCGAGTTTTGTACTGACTGGTTCGTGGGTGAATACGAATGTTGGTAATTTTGGGCGACATTCTGAGTCTGTTGGTGTAGTGGAGGAGATGTTTGATTGGTATGAGGTTGGTACATTGGTGTGGGTAGGTATGTTTGTATGGTAGGGAGGGTAGTTATTTGTGCGGGTTGATGCGTGTGAAAAGTGGGGTATATTGGTGTTTGTGAAAGTGGGAGGGGTTGGGTGGTAGGGTATGTCGGTACTTGTGCAGGTTGGGATGTTTGGACGGTAGGGTTGTTCGGTATCTGTGGTGGTTGGGATGTTTGGGCGGTAGGATAGTTCGGTATTTGTGACTGTTGGGGAGTCTGGGTGGTCGGGTAGGTTGGTATTTGTGGAGGATGGGGAGTTTGGACGGTATGGTTGTTCGGTATTTGTGTAGGTTGAGGGGTTTGGACGGTAGGGTAGTTCGGTATTTGTGTCTGTTGGGAAATCTGGATGGTCGGGTAAGTCGGTATTTGTGGAGGTTGGGTACTTTGGACGGTAGGATTGTTCGGTATCTGTGAAGGTTGGGAGGTTTGGACGATAGGGTTGTTCGGTATTTGTGGATATTGGGTTGTTTGAGCGGTATAGTAGGTAGGTATTTGTGAGGGTTGAGAAGGGTTTTGAATGGTAGAGTATGGTGACATTTGCGGGGGTTGGGGGGTTTGGTAGGTAGGGTAATTAGTTATTTGTGTAGGTTGTGCGGGGTGGACGGTAGGGTTGGTCGGTATTTGTGGATATTGGGGGGTTTGTACGGTAGGGTAGTTCACTATTTGTGAAAGTTGGGGGGTTTGTACGGTAGGATTTGTTTCTTGTGTTAGGTTCATTGGTGGATTATGGGTATATAGCGTAGAGTTGCTTAACGGTGCAGCTATGGGCGGGGAATTCGGCGAAATGTTTCCCATTGTCCCTCTGGTATGTTCTTGCATGCCAGCTGCCTGTAAAGGTGGAAGTTGAGTCCCCCCGAGATTTTGGTTCGCCTGCGAATATTGTAAGTTGTAGTTTGTCGAAGCCGGATCCACATTCTTACCGACTGTTGGGTGATTTGGGTTTTCCCTTAGTTGCTGTTCTTGTATAGCCCCGCCCCCCGTTGCTTCTACTGGATTTGATGGTGTAGGCGGTGTGGTGTCCTCATCAACTGTACTTTTTTTCGGTTCACCTGTTTCGACAATAGTGGACATTTCTTGGAAACTGAGAGTATTTTGTTGATGGCCTCCTTGACGACCTATAGGTTCTACAGGTGTTTCTAGTAGTTGAGGTCCCGGCGGAATATGTCCCGTCCCCGTATTCGGGGTACTGTGAACGAGGTTCGACCCTTTATTTAATGATGACCCCTCGTGGCCCTCATTTAAGGTTGTTTCAATGAAGGTACGCCTACTACTATCTCTCGTCCTATCTGAGGTTTTCTCTGCTTCTTCAAGAATATCTTCTGTGTCCAACGACGGTGATTCTTTCCCTCGTTCAGTGGCATTATCCATTTCTGGGTCCCACGTAGCCCCTTGGTTACCGAATAGCCTTCGCAGGTCAAATCGTACTAATCGGTCAAGCCGTTGTGCTCGTGTGCCCTCAGTATTGAGCCTTGATCGCCGTAGACTATTTGCGACCAATTCATCCGAGTAAGTGTTAAACAGTTCTGTTATACGAGTCATCTCTAAATTGATTTGTCTAATCTTTGACGGGTCCATCTCAGGTAATTAATCTGTATAGGGGGGGGGGGGGGTTACATTTCGTTAAGTTACGAGTTAGCTCACTTTTCTTTGCTCTCCTACCGAATTTCTCAGATGTGGTTTTTTTTTCCTCAGCTTAATGCTGTATAAAAGTTAAAAAAAACAAAAACAAATAGAGGAACAAAGCAGAAAAAAAAACAACCAAACTCAAGCTAATAGGATAAGAAAAAAAAATGAAATATTAAAAAAACTTAATTTAGAACTAGACGAAAAAATAAAATGTAAAACGATGAAGTTCTCAAAGAGAAAATCACCGATGAAATATTGCAGAGAATGCAAAAAAAAAATGAATAAGCGAAAGCAAGCACAATAGGAAAAATAAATTTTTTTAATAAGCAGTGTGTAAAGCAAACAAAAGTTGAAGCGAAGTATTACGATTGTCTAAGCGTAAGCGGGTATGGGGTATGCAAGCAGGGATATATTGGGTAAAAAGGTAGATGGTGGGTTTCGATCAAATACGATATTGGGTGAAGGGGTTCAAAAAGACTATTACTAAGAAGAAAGTTCGAGTTGTTTTCCTAAAAAAAAATTCTTTTACGAGGAAAAAATAAAAAAAAACTTTACTTTCTTATGATTTTGATATCAATACAAAAACAATAAATATTACTAAGAGTTTTTTCTTTAAATAGACAAAATTAAATCTAGACGAACTTTATTAATTTAAGATATTTAACAACAATCACAATGATAATCTTTTTGTTCGTACAAATTTTCAACTTAATATTATTGAAGAAATCTAGAACTTTTTGTTAACTGGGATTGAAGATGCGAACAAACGAAAAAATTTTAAAATGGTATTGAGGATGCGAACAAACAAAAAAAATAATATAATTAACAAGCAAAAGCAAGGTCACTAAGCGGAAATTCCGTACAAGTATTCCGTATAATTCCGTATAAGCTAGCGTTGTTTACAAAAAAAAAATAAAAGTGTATTGCAAAATTAAAGAATATTGCAAATGAAATAAAGGGTTTCTAACTAATTACGAAATAATAAAAAAAAAATTTGTAGGTAATAACAAAAACAAAATTTTAAAATGATCCGAGTTTTAATTTAAATTTACAATTAATTACCGTGAAAGCAGAAAATTTTATAATTCCTTTAGTCAGGTCCAAATAGTAAATTAAACTTTTATACGAAATATTTATTCAACTATACGAGGTAAATAGAAAGTATTTATACTAAGTATTTATCCGACTATACGAGGTAACGAGAAAATATTTATATTAAATATTTATACGATTATACGAGGTAAATAGAAAATATTTATACTAAATATTTATTCGACTATACGAGGTAACGAGAAAATATTTATAGTAAATATTTATTTCGAATTTTAATACGAATATTTACTACAAATAATATACTATACAAATTTCAATTTCCAAGATTTTGAACTGAATATTAGAAAAAAAGTTTTATACGAAATTTTATTCAAAGTGTACGAACTAGATTGGGTATTATCTATTCGTAACAAAACGAACAAAATTTATTGAAGGGGAAAACTATTCACTTATTTTTGATAAATCCACTTTGCAACGATTAAATCACAGTAGTGATTATAGGATTTATGGGAAATAGGTGTAAAATGTTATTGATCGGAAGGTGGGAGTTTTTTGTAGCGATAGGCGGAGAAAATAAATATTATATATTAAAAAATTGTGCATAAAATACATAAAATAGGGTACATGTGCGTAAAATATAAAATTATGAACATATAATAGTAATAAAAATGTTACCTTTTATTTTCGAGTGAGTGAGGTTTCTTAACTTTATGCTTTTATGCAAGTTCCAGAAAAATTTTTGTAACGTCGCGGCAATTTACGAATATACTATCATTATACGAATATACTATTATTATGTGAATATACTATTATTATAAGAATTTACTAGTATTAGAAGAATATACTAGTATTATAAGAATATACTAGTATTATAAGAATATACTAGTATTGTGTGAATATACTATTATTATAGTAATGATGATTAATATTAATTTATTAAATTTATGTTGTGAATATTCTAATTTTAAAATAAAAAATAAAAATAAAAGTATCTATTCGACGTCTATTTAATTGAAAATAATTTCCACTGCGTGTATTTATAAGAAAAATGTATTTAAATCTGAATATAATTGCTCCAGTTATGTACCATTGCTAATCACATTTACTAATTTCTGTAAATATTTTTAATCAAAACAAAATTTTATTTGTTATACTATTATTTAAAATCGTTAAACAAATGGAATAACAATTGAGTCACAATAAGATTTTAAATAAACTGATTTTTAAAAAAAAAAATGTTGAAGTATATTGTAGAGTTTATACTGTATTTAATGAACACGTGTTGCCAAAACTTATTTTCAACTATCTTCTAAAATTATCGTTTTGATATTACACAAAAATTTTCGAAATTGTTGATAATTATCACGAATTTTATTTAAATATTTTTCAACATTAATACTCGAAGAAAATTTTTCGATACTTCACCCACACACTCACTCACTGTTTAATATTCTAAATTTTGTATTTATACAATCCTAATTATTTAGGATATACGTATAAATTTTGGGGATATATTTTATTATATTTATGCCAATGTGCAAAATGCAAAATCATCAGCATAAACTATTAATGCCAAGTAATGCTAGCGTGGCGTACTGCCTGACGCCAACGACAAAAGATGGCTGCCTGCGAGACGAACTCGCGGCGCACATGCAAAAATGGCCAGCTACAAGCCGTCGCGGCGTTGTCAAGCGTCTCGCCGCGGCCGCGTGTATCTCACTCGCGAAAATTGCAACGATATATTACAGGGGCCACTATATGTTTAATTACACCTGCACTGTCGTATTCTACGAATTATTACTCACGAATTAATTTCCTTTAAATTTTAATTTAGTTTAATAATATAATTCAAATTTCACCGGAATTTTTTTCTCGACCCCACGTTACTGCGTTAATTTTATAACACGTTGGGCGTCAATTTTATGACAATAATTTTGGCTAGTTTAACCAATATTATTGCGCCGCACATGCAGGCTTTAACATTATATTTATTCGAGGGTTAAAAGAAATGATACACGGGATTTAGGATAAAACTGTGAACACTTGTGGTTTCTTCTATTAATTTTACAAAGGTTGAGCGCCAGCTGCTCGAATTCGCAGCACGATTTTACAATTATTATCCGACCGATACAATAAAGTTACTTATACGATACACTAGCTACGGTGAGCACGCGGTACGGTGGGAACAGTAAAAGGGTGGAATGAGAAGAAGCTACTCCTCAGGGACCCGAATTCATTTAATTTCCGGCGACGAAACACACGATGAAAAGGCGGCGACGCGACGCTCGACACGCACGCGGCGCAAGCTTGATGAAATTATTATCGGGGTATATATATATATATATATATATGATTCTGTACCCGCACTAAGCACGAAAGTAATCTGTGCAACTTACTCTTTCTAATCGAGTGTGGCCTCCTTCGATATCGCAGATGTGTAGGCTCACACGATGGACGCAAGATACAATATTGGTAATCACCACGAGGCGTTCTTAACTAGCGAGAGTTCGTACGGAGCTATTCGAAAAAGCGAAGCGTCGGTGTGCGTAGCTCAGTACGAAGTGGCCACGTCGTCCTTCGTCACCGCAGCGCTCAAGTTTCCAGTGGTGTGGACAGAGCCCGCCTGGGAGCGCAGTGCGTGCTTTGGCGAGGGAGAAAGAGAAGTGCGAAGGAGGAAAGGGAAGCGTCTGCTCGCGGTGGCGTCATGCTATGCGGCATGCGGCCGACGGCTTGCGGACGGAGTTGGAGAGGACGAGGAGGGACGAGTGGCTAGGGCGAGGAAGTGCGACGAGGGATGCAGCAGGAAGGACATCGAGACGATAGTGCCGACGAAGGACACGATAGCTTCAGGACCCCGGACGGCGTACACGAGCAGGAGCAGTGTGCACGATTAACCTCGAAGAAGTTATGTTTATATGCAGCTTCCACTGCATTTACCCACTGCTATTATTACCAGGTGAGATCAGTGTTTAGTATTTTTCGAATATAACTGTGATCTCCCTTTCCTAATGAGGTGTTGTTTCCAGGTGTCTAAATTGACTGCTTCGGAGGCTGTTGCTGCTGCTGTTATGGGGGAGCGTCCCACGAGTTGAGCTGTATTACTGTATCCGTGGGACCACCCTGCCTCTGCAAACCCTCCAGACCAGGTAAGCGAGTTCCTTTTTGATGTACATGTATTCTGTAGACTAATCCTCGTTTATATTTTCAGGATGTATGCTGCAGGCCTCCTTTACGTCTAAAGAAGCTGCCGCTCCGTCCAAGGTGGATCTCTCTATGCTCTTCAAGGTATACAATCAGGTGGGTATCCTTCCAATACTTTCTACTTCTCTTCCTAACTTCTAATCTTTTGTGTGTCTTTTTAGGTTGGTTCGAGGGGACAGGAGTGAGGAGAGGAGACGCCAGAGCGTGCTTAGCGTACCCCAGCCGAGGTCAGCCAGCTTATACCTATGCGAGGCTGAATGGGGAGGCCGCTACACGTCTTCTTCAGCTGCTCCAGGGCATGAGAGCTCGCTTGCTCTGTGTCGTCCGAGGGGATAGTGTTTGTGTATGTGAATGTGTATAGTGAGTGAATTTGGTAAGTCGTGTGATCTCATTCACATTGTGTAACACGCACAAAATGTGGTGTTACACATTTTATAAGAACGTGGGGAAAATGTTTACACGACGGTTATAGGAAAAATCACTCTGACAATGTGTTTATAATGTAAAAAACAATAATCCTGTGAAGTTTCATATTATTTCACCGCGCGCATTTTTAAGGTAAAAAATGAAGTGCCGAGATAAACGAATTTAAAGATTGCAAATTTCATATAAGCTAATGTAATTAAATAATGTAAAAATATTCAAAAAACTTATAGGCTGCTTTAAAAAACAACCTTGAGCTTTCTAACGTTTGAAGTGAGCTTCATAGAGTAGTTTTTTCAAGAAAGAAAAAGTTGATTTTTTAACCCCCTCAGGTGTACTCGAGCCTTAAGAAGACAAACCTGGGTTAAACCAAAAAGAAATTTTTTGATTAGTCCATAGAAGTGTTTATATTTCAAAGCAATCGTTCTGAAAATTTTTTGACTATATATCACTTGGTCAAATCATGAATTTCACCATTGTAAAACCTCAAAATTTTCATCCCACCGGTCACGATAAATCACTATTGTCAATACCAAATTTATTGAAGGAACTAGATGACATGATAAACCAAAATCTGCTTTTCAGCGATTATTCGACTCCTTTTGACATGCACTAATTCTTAAATGGTTTACTTTTTCGCTAAAATTTTCGGTTTATACTCCGAAAAATAAAAATAATAAAAATTTAACCAACAAGTATACAGTAAAAGTTTTAGTATATACTAAAAGAAGACCAATTACCGTAGGAAATTTTTTTTTTAAATCATGTCACCAAGAAACGTGCGTGCCGAAAAGTTTTTGCAATAAATATAGTATTGACAATGGTAATATCTTGTGTCACATAAGAGCAAGATTTTGTAGTTTGACAGCGGTAAAGTTACAGATATTATTAAGTAAGAAACTTTTCAGGATGATTGCTTTTAAGGGGTATGACCACAGTAGAATTTTCAAAAAATCGGAAACTTTTTTTTGGCTGTTTTTTATCTTTATTATCATAGAAATAAGTTACCATTCGAGTTATAACGTGAAAAATTTTTTTTGACCGACTTTGAGCTTATAATGTGAGCCTACCTCCGGCACGGCCCGAACGGCGTCAGAGGCCCGAGCGCACCGCACCACGCCCTCGGATTTTTGAAAGTATACCTGCGGAAGGTAATAACCATTAAACGTTTATCGGTAAATTGTGTCTCTACCTTTTCAAAAATATACCATTTGCATTAGAGGCCCGATCATATAATGCCAGTATAACCGTTGAAACGACGCCGTTCAGTTGCTTTTCTGCTCTTCAAGCGTGTTTATATTTTTTTTGTATTTCGAAAGTTTTAGTTTCAGCAGCGCAGTTTTTTCCCACGTATACGTCGAATCCACGAGGATTACGACTTTGTGTGGAGTTTTCTTGACGCACTAGTTTTCACGACCTGAAATGAGCGCGAAAACGTGAAGGCTAATTCTACCGCAACGCGAATAGCAATTTAGCTCTACTTGTAGGCCTAACTCCATGCGGGTAGAAGGCGGGCCCGGGTTAATTAACGACACCTTGGTTTAATGACAATAACAATTAAACTATATCCTGAAATAAATACATGAAAATCTACAACGAATTAACAATGATAATTATAATAAAAACGAGTTTAATAATTACGCGCAGGTCGAGCGTCTCATGCGTGATCTGCACGACCGTCACTGAACACTCTTCCTCGGGCACGATACATTATTCGTTGTGCGGCCTTTCGCGGAAGCTCGTATACCCCAGGGCTAGTCCTTACCTCTCAACGTTAGAGTGCGGTGTCGGAGATAACGGTACGCCGCGGTCGGAACTTTTCTCCCTCTCGCTCTCTCTCTCTCGCTTTCTCTTTCTCTCGCTGTAGGTCACTATCGCTGCTGCTTCCTCTCGCCTTCTCTCTCTCTCTCTTTGTTTTCAACCGGTCTCTAACATGTCTGCTCGGCTTCAAAAATGTGGTTTCTGCTCTTCCTACGCAACTCGTGGCGATCTGGAAGCATCCCAATGCAACAAATGTGCAGTTCTTTATCACAGAAACTGTGTACGCGAAATGTGGTTTAACGGAGATGGCTCTCTGGCGTGTTGTGCTAATAGCCGAAATCGTATAGCAGACACTTCTCTTTCGCCAAGCAAACTATCTGCTACTAATTCTGACGGTACGGACGACCTCAGAAATCTCCGCCTAAACAAGTGCACAAACGCTCCGGCACTTTTGGATTCGCTCTTGGCTAATAATAATGCGAATCCGCATCGCTCTATGCAGCATAATTTGTCGCTATCAGCTGGTAATATAGCAGCCGGTGTCTCCTCAGTAGAGCATACAGACACAACAATAACAACACACAGCTACGCGGTCGGCGGCTCTCATGCCTATCCTACCTACACACTAGCAGACGCACTCACCAACGCCTCTCCCCTCTCCACCGCAGGTGGACTCGACAACACTACGGCTGCCGCAGGCACGTCTTCATATCTATCTCCGTCTCTATCTCCATCTCTCTCTCGCTCCACGCCGTTCGCAATACCAAATGAAGAACAGTATGTTCCCCCACTGTTACTACAGCAACACTCGACTGCCGCTAGCTCTTCCACGAATTTGCCTGCGCTTGGATTACCGGCTTACTCTACAGCGACTGCATCGAGTGACAAACAAATCGAAAAATCCGAGAATGTTGATGATATGCTAAATATGATGAAGCAACTTATGCTGCAGCAGACGCAACTGATTTCTGCAGAATTTAATGCATTAAAAGAAACGCAACAAAAACAATTTGAACAATTTTGCACGAGACAAGAAAACCTAATTGAAGAAAGGCTACATGACTTGACTGCTATTAACACAAGACTCGAAGACCATCAATCACAGATACAAAAATGTGTCCAAACAGCTGAGTCGCAAAATGCACAACTCCAAAAGTTGAACCAGAAAGTTAAAGCACTTGCCAACAGATCTTCACTGGGTAATACCACTGCAACCCCAGCGCCTGCAGCTATTTTTGATTCTGCGGAACTTATCATCTCCGGTATCCCACTTGACATTTTGCTGATCCCGCACCAGATTGCCATAAAGGTTCTGGAAGCCTTGAATTTGCCCAATATTGTTGGGGATATTTTGTCAGCGGAGGATTTTCCGCGGACTTCGGCCACATCATCGGACACTCGACAACAACCAGCTCCTGTTTTTCGGTCTCAAGAGTCCAATATGCACCCGCATAATGGTAATTCATTATCATCACGTTCCAGAAATTTTCGTAGCGTAGTAGTGAAATTTAAATCTGCTCATATTCTTGACCACGCAGTTTTCACGCGGCTTAATTTAAAATCATTCACAGCAGCAATGGTATTCGGTCACGCTTCCACCTGGTTGATATTTCTGCGAACTTTGTACCCTAGGCATGTATATAATCTTTTATTAAAAGCCAGATCGCAATCTAGTAAACTAGGGTACAAACGACCCAGAGTTATCAACTTGGTGGTACACATGTGCAAAGATAATGCATCTCCTCTTATTCCGATCAATAGTGATTATGACTTACTAGCTTGCCAGCCGATAATAGAAGCTAGCAAACGGGCCCCTCAGGTCTCAAATAATTTGTCCGGCGATCTTATTGAGATGTCTGATCTGTCAGGTGCTAATGTCTCACCGCATTTTCCGACAGATGCCAACGCGAGCGACAATTCTTAGAATTAAGATCGGTTAATACGAATACAGTACACTCCCCACCCCCTGTCCTCCTCGGTTGTGTCGAAATCATGCATGCTAACGTCAATGGTCTTACAACCCATTTCGAGGAAGTAGAAGCATATCTTGACCTTCACCCCAAACATATAGTAGGCATCACAGAATCAAAACTGTCTAGTGAGGACAAAGACTTATCTGTGGCTATTGACGGGTATGCCCTGATTCGGCACGACCGCGTAAGACGTGCAGGTGGAGGAATCGCTATATACATTAACAATAACTTTAAGTTTAAGACTCTTGCGACGTCCGATGTCCGTGATGACAGCGTCCCTGAGTATATTATAATGGAAATCACCCATGATTGCAAATCACTCTTATTTTCAGTAGTTTATAGGCCACCAAAAACAGCAATGCCGCACGAATTTTTTCATAAACTCTCAGCTTTTTTCACACGTTACGACAGTATAGTTATCACGAGTGATTTCAATGTGAACATGTTATCTACTGCGTCATACGAAGCCAAATACATGTATGACATCATACGATCGAATGCTCTGTACCTTGTTCCTTCTGGGCCAACTCACCATACGATCAACGCACTACGTCTTCAATCTCACACATGGCTCGACCTATTTATTGTACATTCGCCTTCAGCGGTTATAAGATATAGCAAATCAGATGCTCCGTTTACCTATGGGCACGACAGTATAGAATTGACTATACCGTTTAGTAATATGCGCAATATTTCTCGTCAAATTAAAACTCGTGATCTCCGTAGTTTCAACAGAGCTCAGTATCTCGCTGATTTATCCAATAATTTGAATGATGGTAAACAACACAATAATATTAATCAATTAATCACTCGATTTAACAATGCTGTCACTTGCTCCCTTAATAAATTTGCACCTTTTCGTTCCGTTAATACGAGTACAAGCAGTGTGACATTTGTGTGTACACGTACTATACTTACGAAGTGCATTTAAGTTACGTGGAGCAATTTGGCAGATGGCACAGGTTAGTTGCTCCATTGTGCGCTGCCCTCTCGTCAGGAAAATCGGTAGCACCGGCCATCTAAGATTGGCGAGTCAGCGCTAGCAGCCGACAATACAAACACATAGATCTAAGGTACCCACACGTGCCTACTGCTCGAAGAAACATGCGCGCGCACACATGTTATAAAAGAGTGCTTGCTAGCATTAACCTCCAAATATAATGCTGTCATTATGACTACAAAAGGAGGGGCTGCAAACGAGGCGGAGCACCTGCAGCAATGCAAAAGAGAGAGAGAGATAGATAGATAGATAGATAGATAGATAGATAGATAGATATACTTTTTATTCATCAAGAGACGAAAATCTAGAGAGAGAGAGAGAGAGAGAGAGAGATAGATAGATAGATAGATATACTTTTTATTCATCAAAAGACAAAATCTTACAATTTCATGTACATGTAGTTATAATTATAATTAAAAATATCAGTCGATTTAATATAATTGTTATCTTAACTTTCACTTATTGCATATTTCTTATTAAAATAATAATTCACTTTATCAGTTCGTCAGTTTATAAAATTTAAATGTAATGAACTAGTCACAGTCAGATATCACAGAAAACTCTTCGTCAAAAAATAATAATACATAGAATAAAAAATAAATACAATAGAGATAACATATAAATATAAAAGAATACATACACATACTTTGCTAAATCTTTGCGTATACTATCACGTCTAAATTTAAAACACACTCATTCATAACACTTTAACAATCACGCTAATAAATACATTCACACCTAACTAACACTAAACATATTTAATAAATAATTAAATAAATATATAACTAAATAAATAAATAAATAAATAATAAATAAATAATAAATAAATAAATAAATAAATAAATAAATAAATAAATAAATAAATAAATAAATAAATAAATAAATAAATAAATAAATAAATAAATAAATAAATAAATAAATAAATAAATAAATAAATAAATAAATAAATAAATAAATAAATAAATAAATAAATAAATAAATAAATAAATAAATAAATAAATAAATAAATAAATAAATAAATAAATAAATAAATTAATTAATTAATTAATTAATTAATTAATTAATTAATAAATAAATACGTTGAATAAATAAATAAACCAGATAAATAATTAAATTAAATAAATAAATAAATAAATTAATAAATAAATACGTTGAATAAATAAATAAACCAGATAAATAATTAAATTAAATAAATAAATAAATAAATTTAAATAAATAAATAAATTAAATAAATAAATAATTCAAAATAAATAAAAAGCTTAAATAAATGTTCGACTCACCTCTGTACATACTCTTCACCATGTAATTGCTTAAGGTGCCTGCTAAACGCCGTTTTAAATTTCCAAAAAGATGGCAGGCACCTCACACTGCTCGGGAGCGAATTCTAGAGGTGCGCACCTTGAACTCTGAATGAGAACAAGCCCTTATCGGTGCGCGACCCCGGAACCGAGAGCTCTTTCATACCACCCCTACTTGAAGTCCTGGCCTGGTTTTTTTCAAAGAGGGCAGTAAGATACGGTGGCTGCCGCATGACAACCGCTTTGTAAAGCAGCAGCCCCATAAAATACTCCCTCCTCACCTTCAGATCCAACCAGTCCAGTTTTTTCCTGTAGGCGGTGATATGCCCATCCCGCCTAACACCACATATGTATCTCACACATGCATTCTGTAGACGTTGTAGTCGTGTCTGGAGCTCCCCTGACACATCAAGAAGAACCACTGAGCAATAGTCTAAGTGATGTAGTACCAGTGCACATGCCAGCTGCTTCCTCAGTATCTCTGTGGTGCTTGAACGGAAAAGTTTTAAGCTATACAGAGCTCTATTTACTTTTCTACTGACCGCATTCAGTTGCGGCTTCCATGTCAACCCTCCGTCCATCACCACGCCGAGGTTGGTGACTGTATCGACAAAGGGAACGTGTACGCCGGTCTGTATCTCAATGCCTTGCAAGTCAAGGTTCTGAACCTGTTTGATGTTGTGATCAGATCCAAAAATGATCGCCTTTGTCTTGCCGACATTGAGGCGCAGGCCAGCTCACGTTGCCCAGTTCGACACTGCTTGTGCTACAGCCGACATGCGACCGATACCATCACGAAGACCCTTCAGGGTCACTTGTGTGTAGGTTTGCAAGTCGTCAGCGTAAAGTATGTGTTCGACGAGAGAGAGAGAGAGAGAGAGAGAGAGAGAGATTTTTTTTTAAATTTATTTGTTTATTTCCACCCTGGGACTGAAATTGTCCCATAGGGCATAAAGAACAATATATACATTAGGAATATACAATATGTAGTAATATAATAATATAATATGTAACGTGATCGGTACGCTCGCAATAATAGTGTTTAACAATAGTATGTACAGGTTCGAACAATATTCGCTGTAAAAATAAAATATAAATAAAAAATATAAATAAAATAAGACATAAAGTAATCTGAACGGCTCTTTGGCCGCAAAATATGACGCAATAACAATATAAAAATATAGAGATATGTAAGTAAAATTAAGGCTAAAATTAAAATTAAAATTAAAGCAGTAATATGTACGTAGCATTAAAGCTACTAGGAACCTTTTGTATTTAGAATTTTTGAGTTTGCTTGTGTGCGAGATCAGACTGAACATCACAACTGTTGAGGTAACTTAGTAATAAGGTTTTGATGGTTTGGAGAGAGGTAGTTTTGGGAGGCAGGGAGGTAATGTGTTCTGGTAGGCTGTTCCAAAAATATGAGGCGGCTATTACGAAGGAATTGGCATATAAGGAAGTTTTGAAGTTACGGATGAGGAGGGGTTCAGTGCGGAGTCGAGCTGATCTACGGACATCACTATCTGCCGTGAGTATGAAGTTAGACTTCAAATAATCTGGACAACCAGTCTTAAGTACAGTAAACGTCAGCGCAGCCATGAAGTACTCTCTTCGGGCCTTCACCGTGAGCCACCCTAGCCGTTTGCGATAGGGGGTAACATGAGCCATCCAGGGAATGGTACCAAAAACAAAGCGGGTGCATGCATTCTGCGCCCGCTGAAGCTTCAGGTTCTGTTCACCAGTTAGGTCATGGTAGACAAGGCAGGCATAATCAAAGTGAGGGAGGATAAGTGAGTACACAAGTGATTTACGGACACCAAATGAAAGAGCTCGTTGATGAGGGCGTAGCTGTCTGAGGGTGCGAAACACTTGCTGACAGATGTGTGACACTTGCCTTCCCCAATTAAGATCAGGAGTCAACCAGACACCCAAATTTTTTACTTCATTGACAAAAGAGATGGGAGTGCCATTGACTGTAACCTTAGGTAAGAGTTCTAAATCGATCAATGAGATGTTTAATGTGCTACCAAAGAGCATTGCTTTGGTTTTGGACAGATTTAGAGTGAGTCCATTGCAAGAGGCCCATTTGGCAATCGCAGCACAATCCTCAGATATCTTGTTAATGGTGTCAATGAGATCATGGCGTTTGCAGCTTCTGTAAATTTGAGTGTCATCAGCGTAGATCATATGTCTGGTGAATTTCAGTGCCATGGGAAGGTCATTGATGAAGATGGCGAACAATAGTGGGCCTAGGACAGAGCCCTGGGAAACGCCAGCCCAAGTACCAATCCAGTCCGATATGCGGACACCTTCATCAATAACAGCCTGGCATCTATCAGCAAGGTAAGAAATGAACCACTGTATGGAGTGATAACTGATTCTAAATGATCGAAGTTTATGAATTAATATGTGATGGGGAATCGTATCAAACGCCTTGGAAAAATCAAATAAGACTAAGATTGTGAAACCAGAGCTATCCATTTCGAATCTTATGTCATCAAGAACGCCGAGCAGAGCCGTCTGAGTACTGTGACCTGCTCTAAAGCCAGCTTGCCGTGGGATAAAAAGGTTGTGTTTCTCAATGTGACACAGAAGTTGCTTTGATAGAATCTTCTCTAACAACTTAGAGCACTCAGACAACCTAGCAATGGGTCGTAGCTCAGATATGTCGGATGGAGCTGGTACTTTGGGAATAGGAGTAATAAGAGTCTGTTTCCAAAGCGCTGGATAAGATGCATTGGTGACTGATAAATTGAAAATTGTGGTGAGTGTTTCGAGAATGGTGGGACATGATAGTGAAAGATGTTTAATAGTGATTGCATCAAGCCCGTAAGTCTTGGACTTG
Source organism: Gastracanthus pulcherrimus (assembly GCA_949152435.1). Classification (NCBI taxonomy): domain Eukaryota; kingdom Metazoa; phylum Arthropoda; class Insecta; order Hymenoptera; family Pteromalidae; genus Gastracanthus; species Gastracanthus pulcherrimus. The sequence goes on along the minus strand of OX424573.1, from coordinate 110,667,477 downwards.
GCTGAGGCAAGTGCTTCAGAGATATCACTGGGGGTGATGTTAGAAAAAGTTAGTAAATGTATATGAGACGGAGCTGAGGGGAGGGGTGGTAGTGGAAGTGCAGGAGATGATCTAGATGCGTTGGCGACGGATGCAAAATGATTATTGATATCATTGTGTGAAAAGAGCGAAAAAGGCGAGGTTGATCGAGAGGATCTTATGCCTAGCCTGTTGAGAGAACTCCATAGACGATTTGAGCGTTGTGCTCTGGCTATTTCATTAGCATAATAAGTGTTTTTTGAATTTCGAAGCATTTGTAGGACCCTTGCACGCAGAGCTCGATATTCAGTAAGTTGCTGTCCCCTGTCACGTGCTCTCTTAAAAGCTCTATCGCGTTCTTTCATGGCGGAGCGGATGTCAGATGAGACCCATGGTTTTCGGCGATTACACATACTCGTACCAGCTGACTTTACGGTCTTTGCCTTCTTTGGAGCTGGTTCGCCTGTGGAAATCCACTGTTTGGATTGTTCCTTTGTCTCAGGAGTGTAGTGGTGTATCCATGTTTCATCCACAGTCACAAATCGACGAAAAAATTCCTCAGGATTCCGACTTATGCGCGCCAAAAGAGCCTCAGAGGCGACCACTCTATTGCGTTTATTCTCAGCTGAGAGCAAACGCGGCACCCATCTTGCCGATAGCTTTTTCATGCCTAATTTTTCATGTAGAATTGAAACAACTGCACCTATAGATATCCTTGTGGCCTCAGCTAACTCACGCACTTTTAATCTTCTATCCTTCAACACCATATCGTGGATTTTATTGATGATTTCGGGAGTAGTTGCTTCTACGGGCCTTCCTGAACGTGGTTCGTCACTTATTGATGTACGACCACGCTTAAATTCATTTACCCAGTTATAAACCGTGGCTAAGGCAGGGGCAGATGTGCCATGAACTGAGTCCAATTCATTTTTTATCTCATATGGAGTTAAACCCTTTAAATGAAAATGTTTAATTACCGCTCTGAACTCGTTTTTTTCCATTTTTCTTAACAAGCAATTTTTTTTTTCAATTGGTTATAAAAACACGTAAACTCAGAAGATGTGGACTGTGACTGCACCATATATCTAGTCGGGAGTGGTGCTGACTGAAAACAGATGATTTGGAGCGATTCGCGCGCCATCTGTTGGTCATTCTAAAGACTTATTGAACTACCCTCGTAAGATTATGGCTACAGTTTTTTGGGATGCACGTGGAATTATACTTATTGACTACTTGGAAAAGGGTAAAACAATTACTGGTGAGTATTATGCATCATTATTAGAGCAGCTGAAAGAAGAAATTAAAAAAAACGACCACATTTGGCGAGAAAAAAAATTCTCTTTCATCACGACAACGCCCGAGTTCACACATGCTTCGTTTCAATGGCTAAAATTGAAGAACTAAAATTCGAATTGGTCGAACACCCACCGTATTCACCAGATTTAGCCCCCAGTGACTTTTTCTTATTTCCAAACTTGAAAAAATGGCTCGGTGAACAGAGATTTACGGACAACGAAGACGTCATTGCCTCTGTAAGTGCTTATTTTGAGGAACTTCCGAAAACGCACTTTTCTGAAGGATTAAAAAAACTTAAAAAGCGATTGACCAAGTATATAGAGCTCCAAGGAGATTATGTTGAAAAATAAAAAAAAATTTACCCAAAAAAAATTGTTTTTATACTTTATTCTAAAGACTTATTGAACTACCCTCGTATGTAGACAATCTCAAAAACACGTTGTAGTATCTTGCATAAGTGCCCTCACAGTGAAAAAATTGCGAACAGTCTACAGTACGCAGAAGCCAGATTCAATTGGCTCACATCGCGTTGCAGGTGTGACGGCGATAAATCTCGATAGGAAGTCAACAAGCTAAAAATTTCTACAAACATCTATACCGACTAAAGACGGCGCGGCATTTTCCGGGGCTAGTTCTGCGCTACTAGATGCAAGTATAGCTCAAAAATGTACAATTTCATCATCCATGGTTGATTATTTAGATAATGAAGCGGAATATCTTTGTAATATAGTAAGTAATCTAGAGACTATCATAGCGAATAAACTTGATGTTATTGTTGCTTCGTCGTCTGCCATACCAGCAATGGAACAGTTGATTAAACATCTAACAAATAAGGTTACGTCGCTTGAAAGTCATATTATCGTGCAAACCGAACAGCTGGAAGGGTTGCACAATGATAGATTACTACTATTGCAGGAAAACATGGTTTTAAAAGGTCATCTCCCAAACTTACTTAATAAAGTAACAACGATGGTCGATAAAACTATCACTAATAGTACTATTGTTAACGACAACAATAATAATATTAATAATAATAATGCTAGTAGATTAAATTATTTTATTAATGGTAATCCCATCGGTGATTCCGATGAAATTAGTAGCGATACCGATAACGGAGCTGCAGTTAGTAGCAGTAATACAGTCGATCGTAACACGCGGGGAAGTGTTTCGCATGGGGGTATTTCAGGTAAGAATGACAATTTAATTATTTCAATTTTGTGTGATTGCGAGGACAAAGATAAGCGTATGCCATTCTTACCACAGTTCTTCCATCGATAAAACGAGAAGATGTTGTACACACCCGCCTGTTACATTCACCCAAATCGACTCAACAAAACACTAACACTAACAATACTATTACCGGTAACATAAGACATCGTTCTCCGCGAGTAATAAGTATCTCTAGTGAAGCACTGATTAATGATATAATGCGCGCTAAAAGAGGCTTTACAAATTTCAATACTAAAGACATCGACATGTCGCTGCTTGACCGGGAAACTGCTGACTGCCTGTGTCAAGAAAAGATTTTTATAATTAAACTCCTCGATAGGGACACCTTCACAAAATTTAATAATCTTACCGTGTATGCTAAAAGGATTAATTTCAAATATGTTTGGCACAGACAGGGCATATTCCTGGTAAAGAAGCGAGACGGTGGCAAGTCACATACCTTTTTAACAGCAGCCGATTTGTAAGCAATCTTGTCAATGTATGAAAAAGATGCGTCTAAAAATGTAACACAAAATCAGAATCAGGTTCGAACGAGCGACAGAGTTACAAGCAAAGAACCAACGCAAAAATGACTAGATTCATGCAGGGCTGAAGAGAAAATTGCAGGGGATTGAGAGCGGTTTTTTTTGAATGTGACCTCGTTACAGGAGCACATTAGACAGATGCAACAATATCTTCATCCTCGTCCGTCTTACCGCCTCTTTGGGATTGATGAGTCTCATATTGACCTTGACGTTGATGGCAAGCTGGTAAAAATAGAGGGGTTTTCAATTATTCGTTAGGATCGCAGCAAGTACGGGGGTAGAGTTGTCTTGTACGCGCACAATTCACTCAAAGCCACAATTCTAGCTCGGTCAAACACGTTACAAAAAGAGGGAGAGGACCCTCCGGGTATTCCGGAGTATCTCATTTGTAGTGTACAACAAGGCGACTCGGGCCGAGTGCTTGTTGCGGTAATATACAGACCGCCGCACACCCCTTTCTTAAAGGGTCGGACCTAGTAGAGCAAGTAACATCGACTGCGTGTGTCTTTAGTCACAAAATTATTATGGGTGATTTAAATGCCAACTTTTTGTCAACTTCGGATGATGCAAAATTTGTGAAGCGCTTAGAAATAATAGAACATGGTGCGTCTCATCATCATACCAGCGAATCTCACACATGGATTGACGTCATACTAGTAAACAAGAATGACACGGTACTGAGTGCTGGAAATCGTACGCCGACCTTTCCTAGTCATCATGACCTAATCGATATTGTTATAGAAATACACTTAAATCAAATTACAAAACCTTCACTTTTTAGCTGTAGAGACTTCAAATCTATAGAATAAAATCAGTTATTAACAAAACTAATTAATTGTGACTAGTCGCCGCTCGATTACGCGAACGTCGATGTTGATACGAGACTAGCATGTCTTGGCCAAAATCTCATGGAGGTTATCAATTATGTAGCACCGTTAAAATATTTTACTCCTAAAAATAAAGTGAGACAAGTACATCAAACGTGACACTATACGACGACGACCTAGAAGGACATTACTCTAAGACAGGAGCACATGACATTTGCGGCAATAGCATAACAACGCACTAAAGAGGCACGTGATTCTTTTCTACAACATAAGATATTCGAGGCCATCAATGATAAGAAAGATATCTGGAAAGAGTTACGCTCTCTTGGGCTCCTGCCAAAGACCAGCGAGGATCTTCACGACTTTACACCTGATGAACTTAACACTCACTTTGCAGGGATATCAATGAACCAGAGTGAATGCGAGAGGGATTTGAACGATGTCGTGGCGACGGCTTGTGATGAGGGCTTCACTTTTAAAGAGGTCACTTTTGCAGATGTTGTACTTGCTGTCTCTCCTTTCACCTCGCAAGCAACGGGAGAAGACGGCATTCCGCACAGTGTAGTAGCTAAGGCTCTTCCGGTGATTGGCTCCCACCTTGTCAATATACACAATTCCTCTTTATCCAGTGGAAATTTCCCAGGAACTTGGAAGAAAGCACATCTTGTGCCACTGAAAAAGACTAGCGTACCTTCCTCTGTATCCGACTTTAGACCAATAGCGCTACTTAGCTTTCTCTCAAAAGTCCTGGAGAAAATTGTTCATGAACAAATTACAGAGTTCTTAACATATAACAAAGCTCTTGATCCCCTCCAGACTGGTTTCAGACAATATCAGAGCACCCAAACAGCTTTATTTAAACTGACTGAAGTCATCAGGGATGGAATCGACAGCAAGAAAAAACTCTTGACCATCCTGTTACTATTCGACTTTAGTAAAGCTTTCGATACCATCTCCCCAACTAGACTTTTCAAGAGGCTGATTAGTATGAGCTCCTCTCGTGGCGTAGTCCTGTGGGTTAAATCCTATATTACAGGGCGTGCGCAAAGAGTAACTGCTAAATCCAATGGTCAGTCAGATTGGCTCACCACCAATTTTGGAGTCCCACAGGGCTCGATTTTGGGGCTCCTTCTTTTCAGCTTCTATATCAATGATCTAGCTAGCGTCTTGGGTTGTGAATGTGTCAGACATCTTCTTTACGCAGACGACCTTTAAATTTACGTCCGCGAAATACGAGAAGAACTTCAAGAGGGCATCGCATGCTTGACAGCAGCGGCGCGTACAGTATCCGGTTGGGCGGCGGCTGCTTGTCCTCGTCTTAATGTTGGCAAAACTAAAGCAATTATCTTCGACTAGGTATATAACATTAATTATTTGAATGATCTTGATCTACCAGGCATTCAGGTGGAGAACGGTGTGTACGTTCCTTTATCGGACACTGTAACTAACCGCGGTGATGTAATGGACTCAAAATTATCATGGAAACCTTACATAGATTATGTTACTAAACGCGTAACGCGCGCCTTATATGGCCTTAAATGCGCCTGCACCACCGAGACGTTACGTAAGCAGCTGGCAAGTGCACTGATTGTGTCTCATCTCGACTACTGCTCTCTGATGTATATTGATACACCAGGAGAACTACAGACATGACTGCAACGGTTACAAAATTCGTGTGTAAGATATATATTCGACGTTAAAAAGGACGAGCACATCACACCCTATCGCAAGAAACTGGACTGGTCCACCATAAAAGCATAAAAAAATATTTTTTCGCGATTATAATGTATAGAATTATTCGACTAGATGAGCCGCCAAGTCTTAACGCTTTATTTAATAAAAACCAGGCTAGGAGTTCTAGTAGTGGTAATATTAAAGATCTCTTAATTTCAGACTCGCGTACCGATACCGGGCTTCATTCTTTGACAGCCCAAGGTGCGTGCCTCTGGAATTCCATCTCTAACAGTTTCAGAAACGTTCCATCGCTGTTAAAATTTAAGACCGTGATGCGTGAGTACATGCGAGATTAAACTGGCGGTTATGAAGCTCAGAACTGTATTGTCATATTTATTTATTTATTTATTTATTTATTCTATTTTCATGTTATCGGAGTGATTGTATTTATTTGTGAGTTCGATGTGCGGCTATTGATGCGTGTATGAAAATTTGTGAGTATGCGTGTATTTTTACTATAAACCATGACATGATCGATATTACCAAAGCAAAATTATATATGTACCTGACAAACATAATTGTGATTATCCAGTAATGTATTTAGCGTGATTTTACTCTCATTGAATCCGAATGCGTTTTTATTTTATGAGCATACTATGCTTTTACAAAAACAAATTGATGTGATATTATTTATAATATAATGTCGAAACGAAAAAAATGAAAAAGTATTATGACATTTAGTATAAGTATGTAAATTTTTTAAATGTGCACATTCTTTTGTATATTCATGCAAATAAATATCTAACTATCTATCTGTCTATCTATCTGTCTCTCTTTTACTCTCCCTATCTCTATCTTTGACTACATTACTCTCTTTCTCCATGACTCTCTGACACTCTCTTACTCATTTACTCACGTACTCGCTTACTCACTGATTCACTCACGCATTCATGCACTGACTTATTTGTTCACTCACATTTTTTACCTATCTAAATCTCGCTCATCTGTTGCAACGCCGTTACCCTAAACGGATCCTGGGCGTAGTCGTCCAGAGCGGACGGGTGGGTGCCTATCACCACTACACAGCGCGTCCTCAGGTTGCGGATAGAGGAACGACCCCTGAGAAAGAGGTTAGCTGCGAATAAAGCGAATAAGCAGTCGCGGACAGCCGATAGGCCCAGGCGTGGGTGTGATGAGCCCGCACTGGCGAACGCATTCATCTAGAAACACTACGCAAGCACCGCAACAACTACAAACACTATACAAAATCTCCTATCTTACTTTCTTCTTCTACCTTACTCTGTAATCTATCTCTTTTACCACACATTTCAAACAAAAAATGGGCCAAAAATCCTGCTGTCGTGGAGGATGCGGGAGCGATGACAACTGCCCTGAGAGGGGATGTGTAGAATGATTCGCCACCTGGTCTTACATGGCGGACGAGTTGACTATGTCCTCGCCAAAGTCAGAAAGCTCTCATACTTAGTTCTAGGGAGGTATGAGGGTTATCACCCCCAGACGGATGGACTCACCTGCGATCGGAACAGGATCCAAAACGCGCGGGTTTAACTTACTATCATGGCTCAAAGAAAACAAAACCAAACCAAAACGAAAAGAAACTTAAGGGTGGGAACCTGGAATGTACGCAGTCTACACAGAGCAGGCGCGTTCCGGGAAATCATAAATGAAACTGAGAGGTACAATTTAGATTTGGTAGCAATACAAGAAACCTGATGGAAAGATAACGCGATGCTAGGATCCGGTAACTTCACCTTTTTATATGGGGGCGCGAGCGGGCATTCTCTAGGCACCGGATTTCTTGTTAACAAAAGCATCATACATTCCGTTAAAAGTTGCAATTTCGTGAATGACCGACTCTCGTATATCATCATCGAAGGAGCGTGGTATAATTACGTGGTTATTAACGTCCACTGTCCCACGGAGGACAAAGAGGAAGAAGTCAAAAATCTTTATTATGAAACTTTAGAGCAATTAATCGACCAATTCGCGTCTTACGACACCAAAATAGTAGTGGGGGATTTCAATGCTAAAATAGGGAGAGAGGAAATGTTTAGGCCCACCATAGGCAAAGAAAGTCTGCACGAAACCAGCAATGATAACGGTATTATGGTCATAAATTTCGCAGCCGCAAAAGATCTTATAGTCAAGACCACGTGCTTCAAGCACAAGGATATACACAAGGCAACGTGGACATCGCCGGATGGGGCCACGCACAATCAAATCGATCATTTTCTTATTGATAAGATTGCGACTCAGATCATTATCTAGTAGTGGCCAAATTAAGAGCCAGATTAGTAGCCGGTCAAAATAGTAAGCGAGCAAACAAAGTAGAAACCTTTGATATTGGAAAACTACGAAGCGGGATAGAGCGAATCAAGTACCAAGTAGAAGTTAGCAACCGATTTCAGGCGCTCGAGGAAACGGATGAACAGACGGGAGTAGATGACGATCCGAACAGGTTGTGGGGGGCTATTGAAAAAACTATAAAAGGGGCCGCGAACAAAGTACTGGGTAAGAAAAAAAGGCCGAAGAGCAAACCATGGTTTGACGAAGAGTGCGAACTCTGGTTTGAAAGGCGCAAGAAGGCTAAATTAGATAGTGTACACAATGAAAGCGGTAGGGCCGTAGAAGAATACCATGAAATAAGAAAGCAAGTACGTGTGATTTACAGAAACAAGAAGCGCGAGTATCAGAAAAATGAAATTAGAAAAATAGAAACTAATAGTAGGGAAAATAACCCGCGCGAGATGTACAAAGGAATAAACGCTATTAGGAAGGGTTTTCAGAGTAGATCGCAGTTAATGAACGATAAGGACGGGAACCTCGTGACAAGCGAAAATGAACTATTGAAATTATGGAAAGATTATTTCGATAAGTTATTAAACGTGCATGAAAACTCCGAGGAAATGGGAGACGAAATCCATACTGCTGAACTCCATATGGACGAAACGACCTACAAAGAAGTAGAGGCCGCGATCAAAAAGCTAAAAAACAATAAGGCCGCAGGAAACGATTCTATACCAGCTGAACTACTTAAATATGGAGGCACCGCGCTTACATCTAAAATTTTTTATCTAGTATGTGCTATTTGGAGAAATGAAACAATACCAGAAAATTGGAAAGAATCCATCATCATACCGATCTTTAAAACGGGAGATAAAACAGACTGCAATAACTACCGGGGAATCTCACTTTTAGCTACCTGCTACAAAGTTCTGTCAAACGTAATACAGGCCAGACTCACACCATTCGCGGAAGATATAATAGGAGATTATCAGTGTGGATTCCGGCGCAACAGGTCAACGAGCGATCAAATGTTTACCATAAGACAATTATTAGAGAAAAAGTGGGAATATTGCGAAACTATACACCAGCTATTTGTGGACTTTAAGAAAGCGTACGACTCTGTCAAACGAAGCAAAATGTATGAAATCCTAGTGCTCCTTGGCGTACCAAAAAAACTCGTAAAATTAATTCAAATATGTCTCAACGGAAGCACTGGAAAGGTCCGAGTAGGCGGTAATGTATCCGAATCGTTCATGATACGCGACGGTTTGAAGCAAGGTGACGGGCTTTCAACGGTACTCTTTAACCTGACGCTAGAGCATGTTGTTAGAAAAATGCAGGCTAGCGAGCTAGGCGCAACACTCAACGGAACAACGCAAATTTTAGGCTATGCGGATGACTTGGATATAGCGGGAGATAATGGTGAAACGGTGTCGAGAAATGCGGAAATCCTTATAAATGCGGCTAAAAACACGGGGTTAGAAGTGAGCGAATCGAAAACGAAATATGTGATCATAGAGAAACTGAGCATTCGCGAAGCAGAGGGGGATCTCAGAGTCGGAAATTGCACTTTTGAAAAGGTTAGCGAATTCAGATATTTAGGTACAACTATAAATGATCGAAACGAAATTAAAGCCGAGATTAATAAGAGACTTCATTCGGGTAATGTCTGCTTCTACGCTGTGAACAGATTACTTAAGTCAAAGCTACTGTCGAAAAATGTCAAAATAAGGATATATAGGACTATAATAATGCCGGTAATCTTGTATGGGTGCGAAACCTGGGCGCTCACTAAAGCGGAAGAAAATCGTTTTAGGGTATTTGAAAATAAGGGTCTGCGGAAAATATACGGGCCAAAGAAAGATGAGGAAACTGGGGAGTGGAGGAAACTGCACAATGACGAGCTACATAATTTGTACGCGTCACCAAATATTAACAGAATAATAAAATCACGGAGACTAAGATGGGCAGGGCACGTGGCAAGAATGGGCGATGATCGTACAGCAGCGCGCATAATGAAAGGAAAACCGAAAGCAACGCGACCTCTTGGTAGACCTAGACGCAGATGGGAGGATAACGTAAAATCAGACGTAACTGAAATTGGGCGAGAAGGCGCGAAATGGATGGGGTTGGCACAAAATAGGGAAACGTGGAAGGCTTGCGTAGATGAGGCGATGAACTTTCGAGTTCAAAATGCCATTTAAAAAAAAAAAAAAAAAAATCTCGCTCATACTATTTCACTCTCACTAAATCACGCACTCATGCACTAACAGTATCATTCGCACGTTCTTGCACTTACTGCCTTACTTTCCCAATTACTCTCGCAGTCAATCACGCACGCCGACTCTCACTCTCTCTCTCTCATTCACTCCTGAATCTCTTTTACTAACTCTATCACTCTATCAAGTACTTACTTACTCACATGCGCACTCGCTTACTCACTCTCTTACTCAGTCATAAATTCATGCACTAATTTACGCACGTAGTCACTCACATACTCGCTGTAGCACTCGATCACATATTCACTCAGATACTAATTCACACATGTACACCCTTGCTCACAGACTTACTCTTCCACTTTCTTTCTCGCTCACTCAATCACTCACTACCAACGCACATTCCCTTACTCAACCACTTGTGCATTCGGTCACTCACTCTCTTACTCGCTCATTTACTCATATACTCATTCATGCATGAAATACTAACTCTAACACTCGTTCTTGAACTTATATGCTGACTCACTAAAAAACTGACTTATACATGCATTAACTCACCCGATCATATACTCACGCAATTATTCACTCATGCACTTTTTAACTTACACTGACACACCCACTCACGTACTTGCTCAATTACACACTCACTCACTTAATTACTCACTGACTTGCTCTCTCACTTACACACTCTGTCTTTCTTATTCTGATCATCTATCTGTTTCGTTTTTTTCCCGTCTATATATCTCATTTGTATACTACTTCCCATCACTCCATTTTTTCCTTTTACACCCCGCGACCATATCATTACCCCCTTGATCATGCGTGATTCTACGTGACAGATTCAGCATGATGCTTGTATAATTGTTTTATTAAGAAAATACACTCTCTTCATGTCTCCCATACCCGCCTATTTTCTACACCCCTTCCTTCATCTTATTCTTATTCTCCCGCACCCCCCCCCCCTCCCCTCCGCCACCGCCTCATTAATCCACTGGAGTGTAGCATCATGCGTTGGTTGAGTCACTGTAGGATAAGTCATCTACAGATGTTTGCACAGCTTTCGACCGTATGTTATCTGAATGTGGTAACAAAACTCCTTTATATTTCCAGAGCGACAAGGGTAGTATATTACGCAACTATTTTCGGTACCCTTTATTTATTTATTATATATATATATATATATATATATATATATATATATATATATATATATATATATATATATATATATATATATATATATATATAATGTGTCATAGACTTAAGTGGATGACTCGAAAAACTCCATTCTCAATCCACTTTGTAGGCGACAAAGAATGGCCTTCTTTATGCACTTGTTATAAAAAAAACGGTACGCAACTTGGGGCAAAAGGGTATTTCCAAGCGAGGATGATGATTGAGTAGGAGTGGAATTTGAGGGCGCCGAAGGTGCCCGAGACGTACACGAGTGCTCAAAATCATCATCCGAGTGCTCAAAATCATCATCCAAGCATGAAATAAATTAGGTACCAACTTTTTACAACATGAGCAGTCACATCAAACCATTTAATGTTTAATTAATTGCAATGGTTGCTTCTGGCGCCAACTCCAAAATGTTTTGATTGAATTAAAATTAAATGAAATAAATAAATATTTGATCCTGAGTCCACATCATTCTCAATCAGATTCATATAAAAGAATTATTGTTTACATTATAGAGCGTTACTATATAGAGTTGGGGTAGTTTCTATGTATAAAAGAATTCCCTTCAATGCATAAATAGCGTGATGTAACGGTACTCTAGAGTCCCCCTCCCCCTGTCATATTTTGTCATGGTATGCTTGACCCTCGTCCCTAAAACCGTAACATAATATGTGAATGGCCCCTAAACAGTGAATTATATGTTTTAACGAATTTTAAATTTTACGATATCATATTGCATCGATATATCCTCCGTCAGTTACTATGTTATTTTTTTAAAGGATGAAATAAATGTGTAAAAAAATTCATTTTAATTCATAGTGTCTACTATAATTACGATCCTTGCAATTCCCCGTGAAGTTTTCATTCGTTCCTTTATTCCTTTATTCGTTCGTTCGTTCGTTTGTTTGTTCGTTCGTTCGTTTGTTCGTTCGTTCGTTGGTTGCTCATTCAAAGTACCAGGGGGCTTATTCACTAAGCACAAGCGTAATATAAGCTTAGCGCCCGAATATGTAAGCGCAATCACTGTTTTCCGTGGTTTTTAACGAATGGCGAAATCGTAATCAGTGATAGCGTCCGTAAAACCAGTTAAAATTAAGAAATTAAAGCGCTAAACTGAATTTATCGCTTGATTTTATAGACGATCTCAAGAGCCGTATATAAAATATCGATTACGATATTGTGTCTGTCTTAGTTAATCTTAACGTTTAAATTTATTGAAATGTAACATTAAATACTTAAACTATTTGTATTTTGTACATTTTTGTAACTACTATATCAAATAACAATAGCTTTTAATAAAAATAATCTAAATATTATATTTAAAAGATGCATCGAAAAGATATTTAATTTTCTTGCATTAAAAAAACCGCTGCCAATCAATTGGCACTTAGCTTCCTCAAAGCAAAGAAATTATTCTAATATGAATTTCTTTCTTTTAATACAATAGATGTAACACAATAATTGTAGATTAAATTTAAAAAACGGTACAAAACAAAACAAATCGATCAATCGTCCGCAAAATACTCAAGAAAAAAGATATTAAAAATTTTTTGAAGAGAAAACTGAATGTCATCAAAATGACAAAAAATTTGATAAATATTAAAAATTATTCTTTCAAATCTTAATAAAAACATAAAAAATAAGTTTTGGTTAGTCAAACATGACCGCGTAATACGCAAGAAATCTACGCTCAAATTTTTTTTGAAAAAGAAAATATAAAAAATAAAAAAACGTTATAAAACAAAAACGATTTGATAAATCTTCAAAAATTCTTTTTCATTTTAAATGTTCATTAAAAGACGAAAAAAAATAAGCGCTCATTGAGAAAAAAATACCGTGTAATTACCAAGAAATAAGCAATCAAAATCTTTAGCTTTTAAAAAAATGTAACCTCAAATATCTCGAAAAATAAAAGTTCTCATGATCTGGACAAAGAACTTAGCCGAGAGATAATAAAAAGCTACCTTTTTGGAAATTTTCATAAGGAATAATGACGTTTTATTCAAGTTATCGTTTGACCTAGGAAATCGATTTTTTTTACAAAATGATTTTTTTTGCAAACATAGAAAAATAAAATTTCTCAAACATTTTACAGAATAAGTTTGTCCATTGTCATAATCACCTCAATTTTTTAAAAAAATTTTCCATCATATATTCCAGAGAAATCATCGCTCAAACAAAAAATTACGTTTTCATGTATAAAGTGTGTTTCTTATTGCTTTACTTTTAAATATTATTTTACACACGTAAATATTAATATATAACAATCAACGATAATACAAATAAATTAATCGATTACGTTCATTAATCCCTGCTTCATAATTTTCGTCTCTACCTATTTCATAATTGTTTTCTTCTTCGTGAAATGGGTATATTTCGTCCATTATCCTGCATAGATAATTTCAACGGAATTAAAATATAAAAAAATTACAATTGTATCCTAATATTCATCACGGCTTTTTAATACTCACCCATTAAGTCTACGCAAATTGTGTAGTACAGCGCAAACAGTTATTATTTTATCTACTTTATCTGGAGGATAATACAAATTTCGCGATCTACTGATTACTTTCCAACACTTGTTATGATGCCAAAACATTGTTCGATTTTACATCGGGTATGAACATGTTCAGTTGTATATCGTGCTGCCGGTGAATTTTCTAATGCTCCAACAACAGGAGTTATTTGTATACTTATGATATAATAATAAATAATATCTGTGAGTTAGCGGAAAAATTACTTAAGACCTTTTTTTTAATTCAGTTTCGGCAACATTTTGGTATCCTTACATAGTGTATTTTCAGATAAAAATGCACAAAATAAAGCAAGTGTAATAATTACAGACTATATCTACTATTTATGAATTCTTTTAACATTAGTTTAAATGGAATATTCAAATTTTAAACCTTAATATCGTAAAATTTAAACAATGGACTTAGGTCGTTTTTCCGGGAACCCACATATATTCATATTTCTAAATTCTCTATGTACTTAATCTTTGTTCTCATTATGGGTAATAAATTAATTTGATGTAAATTACCTAGTAAGTAATAATTTCCTTCATCTCGAACTATATTTTCGCTTGCTCTAAGTGACTCCATTCTTTCTTTTATATCGCTATGTCGCCATATGAATTGATCTGTATTACTTCCTGGACAAATTCGAATATTCATATTTATGTAGTTTGCATCTGTCACCTACAAGTAGAAGAACAGATAGTACGTATAATTATAATAATATAAATAAAATTAATATGGTGCATCTTTGCAAAACTGGTAAATTTTGCATTACGGGCTTTTTACGTAAAGCGGGCCACAAAAAACAAAAATTTTCCCAAATTCGTTTCTAGCCTGTTCATTTGTTCAAATATGTGCTAAATATGAGATATTTGCCGTTAAAAAAGTGTTGATAAATTACATTTGGCAAAATTTATGCAGTTTTATAATTTCACTATTTGTGATCACAGGGTTTTTCTAAATTGTACCTTAATGAGAGAATGACTTACAAAACTTTTGGCGTACATGAATTTTTTGTACTTTTTCTGAATTTTCACATAAAAATATTGGTTTTTATGAAAAACAACAGTTAAGTCATGAAAATCATCTAAAAAGATTTCAACATCAATTTTCGCTCGATAAGACCCGATTTAAAATTTTATAAAAATTATAAAAATATGTGGTTTTATCATATTTTATGAATCATGAATATTGTAGAATGGGCCTCTTCAATTTTCGATATCAAAAACCGCTTTGAAAAAATCAATAAATAAAAAAATCCCCTGGATTGTATGCTTTAATATAGCATTTAAGGGACTTATCGTTTTCATATTCGATAGATTATATCACATGAACGATTTCACAAAAACAAACGATTTTTTTTCAAACAATTATTTATGTTCAAATTATAAAACGTTCATTAATGTTTCCAATGATATTTAAAGTTTTGCATAATTCATAGTACTCACAACTTGTACATTCATGGCAGTACCAGCACTGTAATTATAAAATGCCTCTTCATTTTCTGTGGGTCTCCAAAAAGATACTTTGAAACAATCAATCAAACCGATTATTCCGCGGATTCTATTATATCTGTGAAAACTAAAAATACTTTTTAAACATAAAACATAATTTCCAATCAATTAATTGTATTTGTTACAATTAATACAACTATACCCATTTGATACGCGCTGTCTTTCTTCTTTAGAATCGGGAAATTTAATAAATTGGTCTGCAATTGATATGATGGCGTTTACAACTCTTTCTATGCATCGGCTCATTGTTGCTTGGCTCACCGGATGATTAAAATCACTTGATACACCTTTCTGAAAGCTTCCCTCGCTTAAAAATCGTAATACTGCGAGGATTTGCAGATCCACCGGAATAGCAGAGGCTCTTTCCCCTTCAATTTGGTCTCGTATAAGATTTATAAGTATCCGTGCTAGTCTTTTAGACAATCTAAAATTTATATAATTTTTCTTCATTTCCATCATTACAAAAAACTGTTTAGTTAACGTAATAATATTTTAATGACATATTCATTTTATTCAATGAAACAAAGAAAAACAATATAATCCAAAGGATTTGCAATAAATCCAATTTTTTCGCCCACGAAATGATTCTATACATGGGTAATTATGAGTATAGCGTACAATTTGATGTCCCAGGCAGTTTTATAAAAAATGAAAACAAATTTTTTTTATTTAAATTTTAGATAATTGGATACTTAATTATTTTTAAAAACTGGTATTTTTAGATTTATTTTTTTTTCTTTAAATAACGTAAGAAGGGTTAATAGTGCAAGTATTACTTGTCTCCGGTATAATTTTCATAGACAAAATTAATTTTATTTTATTTATAAATTACGCTATCTTAAACAATGATTAAGGAAATATAATTAATAACCGTATATTTCTTTGTTATATATAGATTATTTATATATTTATAAAACATATTTATATCGTTTGTTTTAACCAAATAGAAGTAAGTCCGTCGACTCACCAATTACTAATAAAAAACACGTTAAATATAAACATTATTTCTGGCCCGACGTTTTTCTTGAGATACTATAGTATGTAATTATTTGATTAAAAAATGTTAAAAAATTTTTAGAATTTTTTTGGAAGCAAAATTGTAGGCTATTAAACGATAGATGACATATGTACGTGGAAAAAAAAAGTTGGTTTAGTAAATAAGGTTTGAATGTTATTGACACTTATTATGTATCAAAAAGAGACAAATTAAAATAAAAAGTAGTAAATGAAGGCAGTTATTAACTTTTTTAATATAAAAATACACTGCATAGATACAAAAATTACTAAAAACTCAATTTTCACAAAAGTGGACTTGAGTTGTTAAACCTTGAAGCCGCAGATATGTGTTTTGATAAAAACATGGATTGGTGTTATGGCAGCCCATCATGATAATTATTAACACACTTTAATCAATTTCAAAATTATTATACAGAAAATATTTTTTAGAAATTTAATATTACAATTTTTAGTGTTTTTATTCAAAAAAATTATATATAGTAAGAAAAATTATTATAATAAAATTTTAATCAGTTGATTTACCTGTAATGTTTTCTAAAATACTCCGGCGGTAAAGAAAATGGACGTGATGCGTCACGTAGTACTTTTTTCTTTATTCGAAGTTGGCGAGTGGCATCTCTTTGTCGTTCTTGTTCTTCTTCATTAACTAAAAAAGCACCACTAGCAGCACCCATATTTCCTGTTCAATCGTTGGCACAAGTAACGCATTGACTATACAAAAGCAAGTAGTGCAGAGTATATTAAAAATTCCGAAATTCGACAAAAGACGCGTGCGCGTGTTATTGTGTCGTCTGTTCTCGCTATTCAAGGCTTCATCACCGTCAGTAATACGACTGTTACTCGTCAACGCAAGGTTGCTCGGAGTATCGAATAAATAAGTCTTTCGCGTAGGTCCTTCATTGTTTAGAATATATACGAGCGATTTGTAAACGTTAGCTTTTTTCATTTTTAAAAGAGTCTTATGACAATGGTGTTACGTAAACAAAAAAGGTATGTACTATGATAATTACTAAACATTAAAACCTTGTTATTATGTATTCAATTTTATAATTTACTTTGTGTTATTCTAATTTAAATGAAAACCATAAATATTTTCATTTTCTATTACAACCAGTTTTTCTGTGTCGTTTCTGCTTTTAAAATATTTATTTATTTATATATTTCCATTTACACTAATGTACTTTTTTAACAAAAAAAAATATGTTTAAAATATAGGAAACGATCACATCAACATCAGCTCCAAATTATGTTGGAATACATGGAGAATCACAAATTTTTTGCTAGGAAGCAAATACCTAAACTTGGGCCGAGGGGTTACGAGACTTATCAAAAAATGTGGGAAAATCTAAAAAACATCCTGAATAAAGTTGGACCTACGAAAAAAGATGTTTGTGGTTGGAAGAACGTACGTACATATCTGTATTGAATTAAATACTTTAAAAAAAAGATAAGTTTATAAATGTAACCAAACATTATCTATTTATCATGACATTTTAATTTTAAACATACATTATTATTTAAAAAAATTGTTTATAATTTTGAATTCAGCTAAAAAGAATTTATATTTTATATTTTAAAAAGAATGTATATTATGTGTTTGCAATAGTGATTTTTATATTTTTTACATAACTTTATATTTCAAAACTAAAACAATTTGATTTTAAATTTAATGTTGTACAGCTTTTTGTACAAAATAGAAATCTGTACAGTAATCAATGAAATGTGTGTATATATATATTTTACAGACATGGAAAAATATAAGACTGCAATGCAAAAAAGAGAAGCAAAATATGTAAGTCAACGGCGCACAACTGGAAATTTGACACCGACAATAAAATCACTTACAAATTTTGAAGTAAGAGTCTCCGCGATATTTGGAAAATACGGAAGAGGACTACCTGTAATGCCCGAAATAGGAGTCAAACAATTTTTGCCTTTTGGAACGGAAGAATGGTAATTAATACCAATCAATCCATGCATTATAATTAATATTAAAATCTCGGTAAATCTTAAACTTACCATACAAAATTTAATTTCTAAATTAAGTCTATTTTTTTTTGCAAATTATTTTTTATTGATTTTGGTATCTATTCAAGGCATACTTTTATATAAAAAAGTCAAAGCTTGAAAAATTAAATTTATAACCTTTTTTTTGAATAGCAATTTCAAAATTAAAGCCGAAATACGTGAATATTAAAAAAATGAACTTACGTCGTTTTGCCTTTTCACAACAGAATTATACTAGTACTAATCCTGTGGTGAAATTTTTAATTGTCATTGAAACATATGTATAAGAAAAGCATAAATTAGAAAAAGGAAAGTAATCAATGAACTTTTGCAACGTTTAAATTTTCTATATGGAAGTATACAATGCATAGATACCAAAATTACTAAAAACTAAGTTTTCAAAAAAGGTGAACTTGAGTTCTTATGTCTCAAAGACACATATTTAATTATACCAGTATTTAGTTTTATTTGAAATCTTGACATCTGTTAAAATTTTAAAGAGTTGGACTGAAACAAAGGGAAGGACAGTACAGCGGTATGAGTTTATTTTGGATGGAAAAGTGTGCCGCCCCCTAAATGCTAAGGAAAAGCGACTTTTAGCTATTATAGATAAAATTAGTACCCCTTCTAGTGAAGTACTGCTAGAGAAAGATGATGAAGAAGAATATGAAGTGGAAAATGATGTAGAAAAACCTTCTACTTCTCATGGCGGCAATTCTCTATGTAGATAGTTTTGCTTAAAAATCGTAAAAAATGGTCCTCTATCTTTTCTCAAATCATAAATGTAAAGAAATGTGTATTTACTCACAGATAATATAATTGTTCGAAAAAATTGCACTTGTACACGTCTTAAGTATATAATATGGAATGTTGTAATATAATATATACATAGTAGAGTATACCTAGGAATCATACTACAAGTATATGCCGCAAAACGTGAAATTAATATTTGTTTCATTTTTTAATTCATACGACTTAAATTAGAAATATAATTTTTTTTATTAAAAATGAACTTTATCATTGCGTTATGAAAAATTAACTTAAAACAGGCAGAATGTGTCTAAAAATATTTGTATAGTATTAAAGTGCAGTTTATAATAGAAAACGATTTTTCTCATTCAGTTTATTTTGTGATTCTCTGATATTACATTATCCAAAAAGTACTTTCTGTTGTGTGCTGTACTTTTATTAATGGACAATTCTCCTGCTTTTTCGAATTATGCGAGTACAAATATATGTATACTTAGTATATAAGTAAATTATTATTGTTATAAAACGTATTGTTAGAAAACAGATACTCGAAAGTATAAAAGTGCAGTTTTAATTACACAATGAATTTATTTGCTTTTTCGATGTTTTTTTTGTTTTTATATGTTTTTCGATTTTTCTGTTTGAATTTTTTTTTATGTTTAAAATAATATTATCGATTCAGTTTAAATGTATTTGAAAGACCACGAAATGCCTATCTTTCCTGACTCCAATTTTTATAAAGCCATTTCCCTTTTTCTATTTTTCACAGAAACGCCGTTTTTTGTTTAAACGGTGATATCTGGGAAATATAAGATGGAAAATAACCAAAGACAAGTATTCATTTTTGAGTCTTAATACTTTTCTGCTTCCGAAAAAAACATCTTTTGTCAAAGAATTTATATTCTGTCGTACGATAACTTGAATAAAACAGCTTTATTCCATTTTAAAATTTCCGGAAAGGTAGCTTTTAACTATATAGTATCTCCGCTGATTAATTTTAAACAATTGTACAATATTCTGAAATTAATTAGCTAAATTATTTTGTTATGCCAGAAATAATATGCTTGGTTCAGCGTAAATGTATTAAATTACCTATCTTCGCCGACACGAAATTTTTTATATGCTATCTTCCTTCTTTCGTTCTACATGAAAACGTTATTTTTTAAAACGGTGATAGTTTGAAAACATGTGATGGAAAATCATTAAAATAATCTCATCTGGAAAAAGTAGCTTTCCACTAACTTTTGTCTTACCTCTTTGCTCAGACCATAAGTTCATTTATCTTTCAAAATATTTAAAGTTCTATATTTTTTTTAAATTTTGATTGCTTATATCTCGAGAATATCGCGATCATTTTTTTTTTAAACAAAAGAATTTTTTTTTTAAACAAAAGAATTTTTTTTTTAAACAAAAGAATTTTTTTTTTAAACAAAAGAATTTTTTTTTTAAACAAAAGAATTTTTTTTTTAAACAAAAGAATTTTTTTTTCGCGAACATACGACATCAGTTTTTGACGTAAATATTTATAACACTTATTTATTTTTATAGAACCAATGTCCTAATTCGTATCGTTCAGATTAACGCTATCGTTGATCGAAAAATTAACGAATTTACCAAGCGCAGCGTTATTCTGCATATATCGCGCGCTATACTTAGTGAATAAGCCCCCAGTGCCATAAAGTTTTATCAAAGATCTACGATTTGAATAAATCGTACACTAAAACTATCTTGGTGGGGTTGAAAAATTCTAGAGTGCAGAAGAAAACTTCCGACCTATCGCCCACATCTGTGGTCAAGATTTTACTGGTATTCTGTTCTCGCTTGACGCATGGAGAATGTTCAAAGAGAATTTTGCAAATATTGACAAATTTTTAAGCGGGCCTGAAAATACTATTCAATTTATGATAAGTTTTTGTGATATGGCTTTCGAGGTTTTAGAAACTCCTGAAAACGAAGAAGGAACACCGTAGAAAATCACCTATGATTGTTTAACACCAGTGTCTATGTGTGTGGAAAATAGAATGAATTGTTTATTAAACGTTTAAAAATCAATAGACTATAGCAGAAATGAGTAATTACGTAAAAGATAAAATACAAGAAACACAAGAAACTGAGTATACTTATTCTACCACAAATAATTTTCGGTCAGTTACCAAAGTTTTTGATGAAAGTATTGTTAGTCGTATTTATAATATTATATTTAAAAGTAACCTACATCTATTTCAGAAATATATTTTTGTTAGATTATATGAATTTGTCTTACTACACTTGTATAATATTGTATCAAATATAAATAGTACATTGCACAATTAATATGTAAAATGGTTTCAGTAAACAAAAAATTAAAATTTATTTCCTATCGGTCTATTTACCTACGGACTACTACCCATTCTACTAATTACCTTAATGAAATATATTAATTAAAATAAGTACAGATGCCACTTTCGATAAAATAAAATGTCTGTCAATACATATATATGTATATATATATATATATATATATATATATATATATATATATATATATATATATATATATATATATATACAATTTATTTTATAGTTTAAAATTTAGTATAGATGGCATATTCGACAAAATGTGACCGTCCTTGAAGCCTCTGTCTGGGGTCAATGGCCTTGGTTATGCTTCGAGGATGGTCATGTTTTGACTGTCGGAAGTGCCAGGGTACTGCTTAGAAACATAATTCTGCAAGGTTTTATGCTAGAAATAATATATAAAAAATAATATGCCCGTTGATTTAAATAAATAAATAAATAAATAAATAAATAAATAAATAAATAAATAAATAAATAAATAAATAAATAAATAAATAAATAAATAAATAAATAAATAAATAAATAAATAAATAAATAAATAAATAAATAAATAAATAAATAAATAAATAAATAAATAAATAAATAAATAAATAAATAAATAAATAAATAAATAAATAAATAAATAAATAAATAAATAAATAAATAAATAAATAAATAAATAAATAAATAAATAAATAAATAAATAAATAAATAAATAAATAAATAAATAAATAAATAAATAAATAAATAAATAAATAAATAAATAAATAAATAAATAAATAAATAAATAAATAAATAAATAAATAAATAAATAAATAAATAAATAAATAAATAAATAAATAAATAAATAAATAAATAAATAAATAAATAAATAAATAAATAAATAAATAAATAAATAAATAAATAAATAAATAAATAAATAAATAAATAAATAAATAAATAAATAAATAAATAAATAAATAAATAAATAAATAAATAAATAAATAAATAAATAAATAAATAAATAAATAAATAAATAAATAAATAAATAAATAAATAAATAAATAAATAAATAAATAAATAAATAAATAAATAAATAAATAAATAAATAAATAAATAAATAAATAAATAAATAAATAAATAAATAAATAAATAAATAAATAAATAAATAAATAAATAAATAAATAAATAAATAAATAAATAAATAAATAAATAAATAAATAAATAAATAAATAAATAAATAAATAAATAAATAAATAAATAAATAAATAAATAAATAAATAAATAAATAAATAAATAAATAAATAAATAAATAAATAAATAAATAAATAAATAAATAAATAAATAAATAAATAAATAAATAAATAAATAAATAAATAAATAAATAAATAAATAAATAAATAAATAAATAAATAAATAAATAAATAAATAAATAAATAAATAAATAAATAAATAAATAAATAAATAAATAAATAAATAAATAAATAAATAAATAAATAAATAAATAAATAAATAAATAAATAAATAAATAAATAAATAAATAAATAAATAAATAAATAAATAAATAAATAAATAAATAAATAAATAAATAAATAAATAAATAAATAAATAAATAAATAAATAAATAAATAAATAAATAAATAAATAAATAAATAAATAAATAAATAAATAAATAAATAAATAAATAAATAAATAAATAAATAAATAAATAAATAAATAAATAAATAAATAAATAAATAAATAAATAAATAAATAAATAAATAAATAAATAAATAAATAAATAAATAAATAAATAAATAAATAAATAAATAAATAAATAAATAAATAAATAAATAAATAAATAAATAAATAAATAAATAAATAAATAAATAAATAAATAAATAAATAAATAAATAAATAAATAAATAAATAAATAAATAAATAAATAAATAAATAAATAAATAAATAAATAAATAAATAAATAAATAAATAAATAAATAAATAAATAAATAAATAAATAAATAAATAAATAAATAAATAAATAAATAAATAAATAAATAAATAAATAAATAAATAAATAAATAAATAAATAAATAAATAAATAAATAAATAAATAAATAAATAAATAAATAAATAAATAAATAAATAAATAAATAAATAAATAAATAAATAAATAAATAAATAAATAAATAAATAAATAAATAAATAAATAAATAAATAAATAAATAAATAAATAAATAAATAAATAAATAAATAAATAAATAAATAAATAAATAAATAAATAAATAAATAAATAAATAAATAAATAAATAAATAAATAAATAAATAAATAAATAAATAAATAAATAAATAAATAAATAAATAAATAAATAAATAAATAAATAAATAAATAAATAAATAAATAAATAAATAAATAAATAAATAAATAAATAAATAAATAAATAAATAAATAAATAAATAAATAAATAAATAAATAAATAAATAAATAAATAAATAAATAAATAAATAAATAAATAAATAAATAAATAAATAAATAAATAAATAAATAAATAAATAAATAAATAAATAAATAAATAAATAAATAAATAAATAAATAAATAAATAAATAAATAAATAAATAAATAAATAAATAAATAAATAAATAAATAAATAAATAAATAAATAAATAAATAAATAAATAAATAAATAAATAAATAAATAAATAAATAAATAAATAAATAAATAAATAAATAAATAAATAAA
This sequence comes from Gastracanthus pulcherrimus, assembly GCA_949152435.1. Taxonomy (NCBI): domain Eukaryota; kingdom Metazoa; phylum Arthropoda; class Insecta; order Hymenoptera; family Pteromalidae; genus Gastracanthus; species Gastracanthus pulcherrimus. Next base: position 110,643,383 of record OX424573.1, on the reverse strand, counting down.
TAAATAAATAAATAAATAAATAAATAAATAAATAAATAAATAAATAAATAAATAAATAAATAAATAAATAAATAAATAAATAAATAAATAAATAAATAAATAAATAAATAAATAAATAAATAAATAAATAAATAAATAAATAAATAAATAAATAAATAAATAAATAAATAAATAAATAAATAAATAAATAAATAAATAAATAAATAAATAAATAAATAAATAAATAAATAAATAAATAAATAAATA
>OX424573.1:110495637-110640637 GCA_949152435.1 Gastracanthus pulcherrimus | reverse complement strand
TTAAGATGAATTGAAGACAACTCTTAGTTTTCCAACTAGCAAACTACTTTTTGAGTAAATAGTAAAACTATGATTAGACATGGACAGCGAATACGATATCCTACTAATCAACATTTAATAGTATATAAGCTCATTATTTTCTAAATCTTATTATTGAAAAAAGAGTTAAATGTTATTTTTTATAACGATTCTTTTAAGTTGGTCCTAATTATTAGAAACTAAGGTTATTAAACTTCTGGCTCGATTTTCTCTCGAGATAACTTGAGGACCACCCTGTTTCAAGTAAGAAAAACAATATTCTAATCAGTTAAGGCGTTCCTAAGTAATCAATATACAGACATAAAAAGTTATCTTATGAGTATGATTTTGTAATTATACAGATAAAGATTTTTTTATTATTTACTCAATTTATTACAATTACAGAACAGTACTTTTATATCTAAATTAATAATGTATCTAACGTACTGTTGAATATAGGAATCAAAGAAAATGATAGAATAATATTTTTTTTATTGGAGGGGAGAGAGTCGTGGAAAACGTTACGTAATTTTATAGGTGGGTTACAGAGAGGTGGGAGGTGTAAAAATACTAAATATTAGAATATCGTATTATGCGAATGGCCCCTTAGTACAAATTTATATTAACTTATATAAAAAAAATCATCAGGAAATTTGTACTATATCGATATCATAATTCAATACGATATGGTTATCTTAGTGTATGCTTCCGACAATTTTGGAAGTTGCAAGTTATTTTCAAACGAACTTAAAGAAACCCAGAATGCAATTTGCTAAAGCAATTAGTAGCAATTTTGATATCAATTAATTGTTTTTAAAGTATTGATAAAAATATTAAATTATAGTATCATTGCGAGTATATAATTATAATTGTGATGTTTCAGGATACTGAACTTAATTTTAGAGAAGAGTCTCATCAAAACCAGTTGCCACTGAGCGTACTTGTGTCAACTATTTCGTCTAACAAGATATCAATACCTACTAGTGTTTATCAACACGTTATTGTTCAACCAAACTTATCCCTTAATCCGAAGGGATTCATTGTAAGAGATGAAAATGCAAAAAAAAGTAACTTGCAAGGTGAGTATTGTTTTATTTTCTTATACAGAAGACTTTGTAATAGTGGAGAAATAAACGACAAGAGCAATAATATATGACATCGAAATGTTTCCAAAACACACGTTTCAAATCGTATCTGGGTTGGACATATCGAAGTTTCAATTTTTGATTAATTTTTTATTTATTACGATTTCTGTTATATTTTATTTCATTATGTAAAAAGTGTTCTAATCATCAATTCTGCAAAATCTATCAAATAAATAATAATAAATAAATAAGTCAAATTTATTTTCAGTTTATAGAAAAATATGCTTCATCTTACTTTTGCAAGATTTTGCTAAGAAAATAACTCTAGAACTCTTTTTCTATAGTACGAAACAGGAAATGCAAAATTTGGAACAAACTTTTGTTTATCTAACCCAAAGAAGGTTTTACAAGTATATTTTTAAAACTCTTTGATGCGATAAATATAATTATTGATTAAAGAATGTAGTAGGCTTTCAATGATATTAGCATATGAAATTGCACGTGCGGTGGCGCCATCTGTTGATAAAAAGTAATATTATAATTGTAGACGGATGGTGTTTATACGAATATCCAACTTAATGTAAATGTTGTACTGATTTTGCTTTCTGAAAAAGAAATCATTATTTTGATAGAAAATGTTTGCTTTTTTTCGTACAAACATATTATATGGCCTGGTGAGTTTGAATAAGCTTATAGTCCTAAAAATGTTCGCTGCATGGATGTGTATGTGTCTGCATATATCTGTGCGGATTCAGTTGCGTAAGAGATTCCCGAAAATTTCGCCAATTTTTTATATAAAGTACGAGTTGAAAAAAGCCCCTAAAAATTATCAGCTAGTAGTTATTGACCCACTTTAAAGCACCCAAACAAACTTGACTTTGACCCTGGTCCGATATATATATATATATATATATATATATATATATATATATATATATATATATATATATATATATATATATATATATATTATATTTAAAAACTATTTGTTAATATTTACAGGATAGGATAGAATTATGAAGGTAAGTAAATATAATCCATTGAAGTTTTTAATTTGATGTTTATTGACTATTTATGATAGAAACAATGTTATACAAATGTAATGAAACTAGTTCATATAATAAAACATATACATCTTCATTCGCTAAATGTATATTATTTTTCACAAGGGTATCATTTATCTGTTTAACATTTTTATATAAGACGAGAAGAGTTTAATCTCAAAACAAAATTTTTTGCTATGTGATCATTTTTTTCTAAATTTGCAGAAAAGTTATTGAGAAAGCATTTCATACCATAACCTGAAACCATGTAATGTAAGAACACGATACAAAATTGTCCACACACAGTCAGATATTTCACTTTATAGCTGCCGATTACACCATCGAAAGTATTTACAATTTCTCCGTATTCGATTTACATGATCAGGTACAGAAGGCGGTCTATCATAACTGTCTAAATACCAAGCATTCCCTATTCTATTCACATAGATTGCCACCCAATGTAAACCAGGTTTATCATGCTTTTGTATATTGAAAACAAATTCTGTAGGCTTGGACCATGCGCGTGGTATTCTATCTGCTGCAAAAACCCCCACCGTGTGTGTGCACAACCTCTACAACACCTGAAGAATTTCAAGATTGTCCATGATACAGATTGATAGGCGATTCAAATATAAATTCCTGGTTTGATGGGTATATATTACATGAATTCAACCATTTTTTTAACCGTAAAGCATTGTTTAAAGCGCTGCTGTACATTAAATAAGAATCCTGGATAGCATGCTGCATACAATAGTTCAATACCGACGACAAATTATTAAATGATGGCCAATTCTCTTCGTACACCAGATTATTTATATCACGTGTTGTTATATTATGTAATATTGAAGATTTTACATTTCCCCGCACGTATATTTTTCTCGATTTTTTACAAATTTTTTAATAACATCTTTTTTTAAAGTTTTACCTCCAAGCCATTCAAGTCCGTGATGATGTTGTGTTAGCCAACTATTTTGCTTTCGAATTCCACGATTTAACACTTTAATCTCACAATGTGGAGAAACGATACAATGTGCTATCAATTGTCGATCCAATGTACATACCGCAACCTCGTTTGGTACCGCATAATTTTTATTATTTTTAAAACACTATACATAGATTATGATAGCCACGTTCGTACCTGTACACCGCTCAATAGCGACTGAACTTTGAAGCAACTGGTTGTTAAGGTTATAGAATTAACTATAATCAATTAGAATCTGGCGAAACGAATCAATTTCTAAAATGTTGTCATATTCAGCATATACTATACAGTTCACAGTGGTAATCAAGGGATCATCGAATCGTAAATCAATTCTAATGTTACCGTGTTTAATTAAATTCCAATGACCATCTTGATTTGCGATTAATCGGGTGTTAGATCAAATGCAAAACGGCAAAACACGTTAACATAAGCTTCACGTGTTATTGAATTACCTTCGTTAAGGAAATGTATGCCTGTACCAGAGAATAAGGTATGAAATACATCGAGATACATGTTATTTGATTTAAAATCTGGTTGTAGTGGTTTAGTAATTATTTGCACACCATCAACATATAGGCATAAATAATTAATATTAAAATTTTTAAAGTTAAATGGGTTCAGCTCTCGATTTCCATTGAAAGCCCTGTTTTCTACAAAAATAATAATAATTATTTTTGGAAGTTGACCTAATATTATATTTTCCAACGTTTTACCATGAATACCGCTATGTACGGTGATAGCTTTAACTTATACTCGAGATAGTGGGTATTTGTCTGTAGCCTTTGAAAGCGCATTTTCGTATGCCATAATTATACTAGGGTCAAGCTTTATACGACGTACAAATAGAGTAGCCTCAGTAATTCATACCACGTAAACGCCAATTGGATCCATTAGTCAAACACTATCTCGAGATTCTACCTTGTACCTTACTCTTACCTCAAGGCCACTGATCAATAGTTTTTCAAAATACAATACGTCGGCATATAATGCCCCGATCATGTCTATACTCTTCTTATTATTTGGGACCCTTCGTCGGTTTACAAGACCTTCATTTTCTTCACACGTATCCTTCATTTTACCAGGTGTGTCATTATACCATAGTACACTGGTTAGATGAGATTTTTTTGCTGCTGGACCATAATTGAGGAATGTCCCAATGTATGATCTATATGCATACCCATTATTTGGTGGAGATACAGGTTTCTGGTTAAAAACACATCGACTTGATTGAATATCAAATTGCATAAAATTATTCATAGGACCGGTATTTTTGGCTGCCTCTTTGTTTGCTGCTTCTGTTAAGGGTACTGATAGAGTAAGAGTAACACGAACGTTGAGTATGTGATTGTATGTGTACGATCAAGATATTCACTATTTCCAGGTATACATAATTCTATAGGAGAACCATCGGCAAGTGGCGATATTGGTTTGTATTGAACGTAATTTGAATATTCAATCCCAGTCTGTGTTAGTGGTACGCAAAAAAGTTCAAGTTCTGATTTCATACACGCACACGAACATGAATGAAAAAACGCCATCCTTATTGCTCAAAAATATCTCTTGCTGTTCTTTTCAGGTTTCTTCTTTTTTTTCTTAATACTTGGTACTTTAGTTCTATTTTTTATACTATTGCACTTCTTTGTGTTCGTCTTCTTCTTCTTCTTCATTTGTTTAGACACTCTCGCCGTACGAGGATTTGTACTGGAATGACGTACACGTACACGTACACGTTTGAGAATTGATTTTTTGACAGTTATTTTATTGGTTGCAACGTCGTCTAAGATATTGACACCTGCTTGTAAAGCTTATTTACCGATTGTTTTGACGCCTTTTTTCAAAAGAGGTAAATTTCGTTTGATTCTCGACAATTCCATCGCATAGAGTTGTACTTTGAATTAATTGGAATGCTAGTTCTATTGCCTTTGTATCATATTTACTAATGATTTCATGAGCTCGTCTATATAGCGTTGCAGTTGAATATTAATCGTTAGTCCGTTTTCTTCCTATGTTTATACTCAATTTAGTTTTCTTGCGCGGTCGCCCACCTTTATTAACTTGTCCGTTCTCACGTTCTATACCTTCATCTTTCATACTACTATTTATGTTACAAAATAAGAAAGTCTCAATTAAGCATAAAAATTTTGATTCTAATACAGAATTAAAAATTTGGAAAGTCACATGGATAAACTAATCTCTAGAAATATATTTATTTAGTTTTAAAGATAACATTATAACAACAATATATTCCCACAGTTTCGAATAAAACTCGAAAATTCTTGTACAATCTCACAGCGAACAGGCGGAATGCACGCATAGGAATGCACGCATAGGGCCTAAACCCATTAGGCCCCGCCTGAATATTACTAAATTTTCTTTATAACGGAGACAGCAGATTTTAATGAAATCTCTATTCATTCTTTTTGCATTTCTCTTTACTATCCAGCATCTTACAAAAATATAAATTTTAATTGTTTTTTGATAAATTTATTGAAAAAGTAACATTTATTCAGTTTTCTTTTTTGTGAAATTAGATTTAACGTAGAAAAATGTTCTTTTGCATTTTAAACTGCATTAAACATATTATTGACACTTATACTCTCGAAATTTGCGGGTAATTTTTTATCAATAATCTCATTTTTAATGCGGTGGACGGGAAATCGCTGTCCAAATAGGAAAATATCGAGAAAAATTGAAGTTTTGACCGAAATTTTAAAATTATTGAAAAATAAAGGCTGTTGGAAGAAAAAAATGCCTGCGTATTTCGAAAGTATGAGTGTAAATAATAAGTTTTATGCAGTTTCTTATTCATAACAAAATTTATTTCTCTAAAAATTAGTAGTTCAACAAAAAAAGTAGACTGAAAGAACTATCATTTATTTATCAAAAACGAATGAAAATTGATGTTTTTAATTTTGTAATTAGCTAGAAACTTAGAAAAATCGTCTTCAATAAGAATAAAGAGGGATTTAACTAACATCTGTTAACTCACAGATATATAAAAATTTTATGTTATTTAGGCGTTAATGGGTTAACGAGATAATATATTTTATCAAGAATAATGTTAAAGATAATGGCTTTCACTTAAAAAAGTGCTTGTGCTCTTAATACTCTTAGTAATTATAAAAGCATCTATGATTCGAAATTGTAAGTATAAGAAACAAAAATTTTGGAAGATTAAAGTTGTAATTGACAAATTTAAATAATTCATGTTTGCAAAAAATAGTAATAAGTTAGAAATTAAACAAAAATTTTGGTCTATGCAAAATAGTAATTTGAAGGTAATTATATATATTAGTTGAAATTTCTAGAGATTTTGCAATACATTTTCTGAAAACAGCATCCGAATTATTTTTCAAAAATACTTATGCGAATACTTTTATAGATGTCATATATTTCACAATGAAATTCGAGGTTACAGAATATTATTGTCATTAATTTATAGTTGTTATTTCAGATTAAAGACAAAAATTAATACGAGTACAGAAATAATTACCTGATATTTTCTAGGAGTCTAATAAAAGTTATAATAAACCCTGTCAATAACTTCTCTAAGTTATTCTAAATTGTAGTGTGCTTATTAGTAATTCAGTCACTGTTAATATTTACACATATATAAATCATCCGTTTTTCAAACCGAATGTAATGCACAATAGTTTTAAATACATCTAATCAATTTCACAACGATTCGTAAGACTAAGAAAGTTGTTATAATAAATGCAGAAATGCAGTAAATTCTAGATGTTTATTTATATTTATTTATTCAAGATATGTAAATGGTTACCATGGCAACACACCAAAAGTAATAAGACTGTCGAAAGCTCTTTCACAGTTTATACTGAAGTGAGACACATATAGTTTTATAATATATCGAGCTATATAGAACGAATTTTCGATGCATTAATTCAGAATTATATTACATTTCACAATAAAGCTGAACAACTAAAACATTTAAAAGTAAGAAGATATTTCGAGAATTCAATCAATACGTATTTCTTTCAATATAGCAATTACAAATGATAAAAATATGAAAAATGAGGCCAAAACATCGAAATTCTGCAGCTAATATATTTTTGAAAAGTGACAAATATTGAATTTGTACTTGATAAACTTAAAATTAGGGAGTAAAGGGCATTATAAGTTATAGAAAGTATAATCTACTGAGTTTAAACCTAATGTAGACAGTGAATTAGAAAAGCAAAGTTAAAAAAAGTGGGAATATTAATTTACATTGAGCACAAAGTATGAATTCTTAATTTTAGCTTAATAAAAGTAGAAAAACTCAAATGACATATTTTTTAAACATATTTTGTTTCTTTATCAAACTGCTAAACCATTAATACGTAATTTATAAAAATAAGAAGTATCGTAATCAATTAAAAATTTTGTTAATAGTATTGGGATTATGTGGTTCACTTTCGAAGTTTGTCTGCTCATGAGTGTTTGGAGATTACGAGATTTTGCAAACGCAAGTTTTATAGTAAAAGGTTTGGCTTATTGTTCAAAATTCCGAAATAAGAATTTTATAATTATTCATGGCTATAATTTTTTGTTAGCTAAAGGAATATTATTAGGGATCTGTTATTCATGTTATGTTCGTAACCAATAAAATGTGTTTATCTAACTTTGGTAATGCGGAATGCGTGGAAAAATAATAAATAGTAAAATTAATTTATTTTTATTGAGAGTCTGGACAGTAGTAATTGTATCTACGACTTACCTAGATTTAGGTTAGAAGGTCATATGGTTTTTTTCATATTTTGAACATCATTTATTGATATGCCAATACATTTTTTAGTACACTCAAGCTTTATAAACAATTTAATATTAAAAAAATGTACTTATCGATCACTAGCTCATTACTAGGATTTGAGTTTTTTTGAAAAAATGATACTTTAACACCGAGTTTTTGAGGTTATAATGTTACAATAATAGTTTCCCTATAGTTTTCCTAAATTTTACAATCCTATATATATAATAAAACATATTTTGATCCTGGTATTTGTTGACATCTTCTATTAAACAAATAAGTTGAATAACAAAAGGTGACCATCTATTTAGCGCCAAATAAATTTACAAATGTCACGTATTGTATTTGTTTTGATAATAATTCATTATTATTGTACTATACACCAAATCCAAATAATTTTTATACTATATAGGACTGTTCAAAGAATGAATCCTCCAAGTTTTAGCTTGATTACTTTAGTTAATTTGCGTGGGCAATCCGGATTCAGCGATAAAAAAATCTATAAGATATAGTATTTGAGGCAGTAAAAAAATGTATCACGACTTTGTCGCAGCAAAAACTGTATTTCTCCGAAAAATGAGCTTCATTTTGAGGTTAGAGCGCTTCTCCTATAATTTTCACATGTTCTATGAACATAAAGTTTGAAGATCAAAAAAGATTCAGGGGAATTAGTCAATCCTATCTCATGTTCTATCACTTGGAATACAAAAAATGGTAATAATTAGCGTTTAATTTGCTTTTGGACCTTTTAGGTTAGATTTTTGGTTAATTTAGGTGGTGAAATCGAATTCAGCGGTAAGAAGTCTACAAGATATAGTGTTTCAGGCAGCAAAAACCGTATTTATCCGTAAAATCTGTACCTCTGTATTTCATTTTGAGATTAGGATTTCAATCTGACGCTTCTCCTATAATTTTCCCATGTTCTATGACCATTAAGTTTGAAGATCATCAAAGTCATTCTCAAAAAAAATTCAGGAGAATTAGTTAATCCTATATCACGTTCTATCACTTGGAATACAAAAAATAGAAATAATTAGCGTTTAATTGACTTTTAACCTTTTAGGTTAGGTTTTTGGTTAATTTAGGTGATGGATTCGAAATCAGCGGTTAAAAATCTACAAAATATACTGTTTGAGGCATTAAATAAAAATATATGACGACTTTGTCACAGCAAAAACTGTATTTTTCCTAAAAATGAGCACCTTTGTACTTCATTTTGAGGTTAGGATGTCAATCTAACGCTTCCTCTATAGTTTTCCTATGTTCTATAATCAGTAAACTTGAAGCTCAAAAAATTTCAGTTTGTTTGGTGTTTTCTATCTGAAGTTCTACGATTTTGAAATAGAAAAAGTCGATTTTGCCCACTGTGCGGCGCCGCTACACTTATCAGACGGTTGGCCACAGAGAGAAAAAGTAGAGAATAGAGAGTTTCAAGAGAGCGACATAGAGAGAATTAGAGAAGAGAGAGAAAAAGTAGCGAATGGAGAGTTTCAAGAGAGCGACATAGAGAAAATTAGAGAAGACGGTGAAAATAGAGAAAATGTAGAAGAGAACGAGAGCAGATTAGCGACAATGAGAGCGAAGAGTGGCGATATTAGAGCAAGCAGTCAAACTGACTCTGAACAGAGCATCCAGCGACTCCTGCGCCAGGTCACCGAGAGGGTGACAACCTTACTAATTCTCGAATGGTCCGACGTAACGGCGCTCAATCCAACAGCTGACGAGCAGAAAGATTTTGAGCACCTAGCCCTCGTACGAGAGGCGGTCGATGATCTAGAAGGATCACAGGCATCCAGTCCCTCATTCACGGGCCCCTCCTCCTGTGTTAGAGACGTAGATGATGGTCTGCCCACGTCTAGTCTACGGGGGGGGGGGGGGGGGGAGCAGCGTATTACGTACGCCTGAGGCCGACCAATTGGATGTTACTGAACCAGGCGAAGACAAAGTTCCAGGTATGAGCGCAGAGAATCACATCTTCACAAAGGTCATACTAGGTGGCAGGTCATACAGAGCCCTAATTGATGGAGGAGCGACGGTCTCCCTAGTCGGACCAACGATAGCAGCCGAGTTTAAAGACCGATTGCGACCAGCGAACTCCGTCATTATAAGTGTATTAGAAGGAACAAAGAAAGTATTGGGATATCTGGACATCAGCATCGAATTGGATGGCAGATCAAGGAAGCTAACAATAAGAGTCGTAGATCCTGGCGACCACTGCATATTACTTGGGAAAGACTTTATCACTCCATGGGACGTTGATGTAAGATATGGCAGACGCATGTGGAGGACTAATGAGGGCCCGTGGAAGCAATATTGGGATGACGAGGAAACTGAAGCGACCCTAGCGTACGCCGAATGCGCCGGCATTACCGAGGCAGACAACGAGCAGCGGAAAGCCATAGAAGACCTAGTGACCAAGATATTACCTCCACCATCGGACAATTTAGGAGCGACCACGTTGACTGAACATCACATAGATGGCCTGTCTGCAGCCGCCATCAAACGCCGTCCAAGGAGAATGTCACCTAAACTTCTTCAAGTAGTACACGAAGAGATAGAGAAGATGTTCAGGAGCGGAGTAATAGAGCGATCTGTAAGTGAATAAAGTAGCGCCCCAGTAATCATTAAGGAGCCAGATGGGAGTTATAGCTTTTGTATAGACTATCGCGACCTGAATAAAGTGACCCGAAAAGACGCCTACCCTATGAGGAGTATGGATTCGATACTGGACAAATTGCGTAAAGCGAAATATCTGACCAAAATTGACTTCAAGCAAGCTTATTTTCAAGTACCCATGGAACAAAGCAGCAAGAAGTATACAACATTTGCAGTGTCGGGCTCAAGATTATGGCAATTCATAAAAATGCCTTTCGGATTAACGAATGCATCCATGAATTTCCGCCGTCTAATCGACGCCCTGTTTGGCGTCCAGTATGAACCATATTTGTTTGGATATTTGGAGGACATCATCATAGCGAGACCTTTGAGGAACCTCTCCAATGGCTAGAGTTAGTTCTCAAGAAGCTAGTGGACGCAAGGTTGGTAGTCAATCAGAAAAAGTGCGAGTTCTGCTGCTCAAGAGTAACCTACTTAGGTTTTTTGCTGGATAAAAATGAATTGCGACCAGACCCAGAAAAGGTATCCCCGGTGACAGATTATCCAGTGCCTAAGAATGTTAAGCAGCTGAGATGATTTCTGGGCATGGTAGGATGGCACTCACGATTCATTGAATACGACTCCGAGATGAAAATCCCAGGAGTGAAGCTACTAAGGAAAGGGCAAGAGTGGATGTGGAATAGCGACCAACAAGAGGCATTTGAAGATCTGAAGAAGGCGCTGGCAGTAGCTCCGGTCCTGGCGAGACCAGATTTCAGCAAAACATTCACGGTCCAGAGTGATGCGAGCGGGGTGGCCATTGGGGTGGTTTAGACACAGGAAGGTGATGATGGAGAGCACCCCATCGTATATGTGAGTAGAGTACTCACGGCGGCTGAGCGAAACTATACCACGTCAGAGAGAGAGAGAGAATGCTTGGCGTTATTATGGGACATCAAAAAGTTATGACCATACTTAGAAGGGTATGAAATCAAGGCCATCACCGACCATATCGCCCTCCAATGGCTACGTAATCTAAAGGACCCTACTGGGCGACTAACCCATTGGGCACTCGAAATACAACAGTGGGTCTTCGAAGTAATCCATCGGAAAAGCATTCTGCTAAAAGTGCTCGATGCTTTATCCAGAATCTATGAAGATGGAGGAGAGATAACTCGATTTGATGAGATACAGGACGAGCAATACTTCATCAGGATGGAGGAAGTTAAAAGACATCTCCATCGATTCCCAGACTAGCGAATCGAAGATGGTATGTTGTACACATTTCTTAGTGACCCCCTATTAGACCCAGTGTCATCTCGAGAAGAAGGATGGAGACTTGTCGTACCAGTGGAGCACCGCGAGAGAGTGATGACTGAGAGCCACTCCATTACCTCCGCAGGATACCTGGAATTTCAGAAGACATATGGCGGAGTGGCCTGCGTGTACTACTGGCAAGGCATGTACTATGACGTGCGCCATTTCGTACAGTCTTGTTTTGAATGCCAGAAACACAAAGTCCCTCAAACGAGACCCATAGGACTATTAGGAAAGAGAATTATAGAGCGACCATGGGCCGTAGTGGCAGCATATCTCATGGAATTTCCGCCAAGTAAGAGTTAATTCAAATACTTGGTGGTATTCCAGGATCTCTTCACGCGGTGGATCGAGTTGAAGACGCTGAGAAAGGCTGATGGTAAGTCGGTGGCTCGCGCTCTACAGGAGCTCATCTTGTTTTGGTGGGAAACGCCAAACTATTTGCTCTCGGATAATGGGAAAGAGTTCATCAATAAGCACTTGACCGACACGCTGGAGGAGTATGGAATGACCCATGTGACCACGCTACCGTACCATCCCCAGGCCAATCCAGTGGAGAGAAGCAACCGGACCTTAAAGACCATCATAGCTCCTTCGTGAAGCAAGACCACCGGAATTGGGACGAACATCTTCGTGTGTTCAGACATGCAGTCAATACGGCGATGCAGGCGACCACTAAGGTATCTCCTGCGTTCTTGAATTATGTCCGAAACCCAAGGCGTGTGAAGAGCTTACGAAGAGAAGTAGAGCCCAAGCGACCCATTGTCAGTAGCGACCCGGAAGTGTGGATAGATCGTGTACGAAGACTTGATGCATTACGCGATTTAGTAATTAGGCATATCGACTTTGCAAAGGAGAGACAAGCTAAATACTATAATATTGACGGAAAGGATGCGCAATTCCATGTAGGTGACTTAGTAATGAGAGCGACTCATCACTCGTGAAATAAGGACAAACGGTTCGAGTCTCCGCTAGTATATGTGTTAGATATGGGAAATGATAAAAAAATACCCGAGGTCCACGTGAAGGAATTGAAAAGAGATACCCCCCTAGGGGAAAGACCCCAAATAGCGACTCCTTGTAGGAATACCCAGTAGTAACAATTTTGTTTTTTTTTTATGTAACAATGTTCCAGAGTACATTCACATTGGCTATTCAGAAGATACAGATGTTCAGAGCCAGAGGAAGTCGCCGATGTCGAGTGGGTAGGGTGAGCCACCAACCCTATCCCTCATTTAATGAGCCGTCGAGTGGCCCTCTACCCACGGATAAGCGAACCCAACAACTGGTGAAATGACCCAGCGCCATTGTCCAACTCCCCCCTCCCCCGTCAATGTCTCCATGGCGACGTACGACTGGGAGGTCGCGGCGGAGAGGGAGCTGGCTATCCAAGAAGACAACCGGGTCTTTAACGCTCATCGAGAGGCTCTCGGAACACTCGAGCCCCCACGCCTGCTGGTGCCGTCCTATCCATCGGCAAGGGAGCCCAACCGTTCTGAAGCGGCAGGGGTCGCGGCTAACTGTTCGCAGCCAAGCGCCGTAAGGGTGCTGGATGAGCCCAACGTGCGACCTGGAGACGACCAAGAAAGCAGAGCCACTATTAGCGACCACCACGAAGAACAGGACCAAACGAACCCGAAGCGGATGACGTGAGCCGATGAAGTGGAGGAAGAGAAAGCCATTCGGGAGCGGATGCGGAACCGGCAGCACTAGCCAGCAGATCAGCAGGTAGCCGGGCATTCCACTCAGTCGCCCCCAGAGGGCTTGAGAACCCAACTATTGGTTGCAATAGCCACCGGAGCGATCCCACGTCGCCTCATCCATGGAGCCGACCCTCAGCAAAGGCGGTAGGGGGAAATGAGCCTGGCGGTCCCACTTTACGGACGGCGGGAAGTCCCCGAAGGTTAGGAAGCGCTCGGCCAAGACTACGACCCCCAGCTGCCGCCAGCCAACCCAACTCCTCGGTCCATACCCATCGAGTCGGGTCCCATTAGAGAGCCTTCGGTCTGGGACATGGACGAGGAGTCGGTTATGGAAGGTGAGGTAGCCGAAGTGAGGGAGGTACCGTACCCTCCGGCCTTCTCGGCTCGTCGACTTCGGTATAACCCTCGTCGTCAGCTGCAACTGGATGACTACGAGTCGCTAGTTGCGGAGAGAATCACTGCTATACGCGCGGAGTCTCTGCCTCCGGGACCATCATCCTCAAGCAGCCGACAACCTCCGAGGGTCACCGAATCGGCGGAGGATCACAGGCCGAAACTGACGGGGATCATGTCCAGTCATGGGCTGATCCCTATACCTTCGGTCCCCCTATTCGACCCTTCGGATGGTGCTTGCAACAACTGCTGGCTGAGAGGGCACACCTCTTCGCAGTGCCAGAGACCCCGCCCATTCATCTGGTGCCGCAATTGCGGCAGGCGGGGTGTCAAACTGACTCGATGCCCCAGATGTAGTAAGCCCCATCAGGAATGGGTGAGCTGGATGTACGAGGGGGGACCAGCCCCGCGGGACATGAGCCTCCGGGATGAGGCTTGTGACCCTCAGTCGAGAAGGGCCCCTTCGCTGTCGGTGGATAGAGACCTGACTCCGGCCCGGGGAGCAATTCCCACTCCGGCACCCCGGGCCTCGGTGTCAACCGACGTCAACCAGAGACCGCGTGGGTCGACCCACTAACTCCAGCAGCGTGTCACGCCACGCCGAGACCCTCAACGTGGTCCCACCCAATGTCGGCCAATGCCGACACAACCTGTTTTGCCTCCATCGCCCCTTTCACCAGGAACCTGCCCCGTCACAACCGTCCAGGAAGAGGATATCCTGGAGAGGGTACAGAGGTTGTCGGAAAGTCTCGCGGATTTACCCCCGCAAGACTGAGCCGCCTTGCGGTGGGCAACGTTGGAAGCGCATCGCCTTGAGAGAGTCCATCGAGGTAGCCAGTAGAGGAAGAATAACGGACCACACTAGCGACCACGACGAATAATGACCCCATCCGAAACCCGAAGCAGCAGCGACCATGGGCACTACCTGAAACCCCAATTAGCGACTGAAATGTGGAATGAAGGAGGCATACCTATGCCCCAGTAATCTGCACACCTTTTTCTTTAGAGTTGTTTTTTTTGTCCTACCTTTTTTTTGTCGCGCGATCTATGAGCGTTGTAGCTTTGTGATCGGATTGAGAGTAGTAAGGTGGAGGTACTAATTTTAGTATTTATTTCAGCTGTGTATAGTTTCTATAACACTATTTACTTGCGACAACTCTGGTACCGAGGGTTGTTCGGAAATCGCGTTTGATGGGATGCAATGGCCCAAATAGAGTCTTTCGTTATTTTGATAAGCAGTACACTCCTGGCGGCGTGACCCGCTTATGGTGGGAGAGTTTGTGATGCGTATTTTGCGTCAAAATAGTTATTAAAAACTAGGCAGTCAATAACGACGGAATCACCACCGTCACCAGAGCCGAGCATTAAAATATTATTTTTAATATTGTTATTAATGGGGGGGAATTATTATGTTGTTTGTTCGAGAAAATGAAGAGAAGGAGAATTGCGACCGAGAAATAATACGGACCGTCACACACACCCACACCGACGGCAACAGCTGATCGCGCAGCAGACGCAACTGGTTGGAACGAGCATCTACGAGAAGTCCCACACATACACATACGGCACCTACACTATCACGTGCTATACGCGCGACTTTCTCTCTCATATCTCGAGGTGATGAGCCGCTGCACGCGCACACACAAACACGCGCGCGCGACTCGTCCTCTCTCTCGATGCACGCAGACGCGGGAAGAGAGAGGATACGCTGCCTGGCGCCTCGCCGCGAGCCGCCTGATGCTACCGGTCTACCATAGAGGAGGTCGGCGCGCGCGTGCCACCGCTACGTATTACGCGCACTCCGGAGACAGGGAGGCAATCGCGCTACGAACCAATCAATGATACCGACTCATATCGCCGTGGATCTAGCCTTGATTTTCTCATCGAAGGAAAATCAAGGCCAATCAAAATCAAGATAAGGACGGAAGCAACAAGTGTGTATGGGCTGAAGATAGGCAGAAGAAAAGCCGAATTTGGAAAAGGTTTCCGGCCTCTCCGATTTTCGCCACTGACTGCCTCAACGTCCACGAGAGAGTACGCGTTTTGCGAAAGTATTTGGAAGCATAGTCGGATTAAAGATTGGTTAGATTAGTTAGATTTGTCGAGTTTGTGAAGTTATATTGGGGAGTTCTAGAAGTTAGGAGTCAACTTATTAAAGATTTGCGACCGGAAAACCAGGGAAACCGGGCACGGACGAACGATGTAGAGCACGCAGGTGAACATTTTGAATCTGCGGTGAGTGGACTAAATTAATTGTCGAGCGACCCTCGACATTGGAATTTGGTAATAAATTTGATTATATGTAAATAATATTTATTAGGTTTTTGAATTAACCAAATTATTTTTTCAGTGTAGATATAAGTAGTAGTAAGACCACAATGGCGAGACGTCCGTATTGATTTTTCCCCTCCCCTCCTTGGTGCTAAGGCCACTATGGCGGGGCGCCAGAGTATTGATTTTCCCCGTCCCCTTCTTGACCTATATTGGGGTAGGCCCGACATGCGGGTCCTGCGTCAAGGTCGCGGCTGAGCGTTGTAGTCGCACAGGTGATAATCGCCGGGGCGGGATATATATATATATATATATATATATATATATATATATATATATATATCCCGCCCCGGCGATTATCACCTGTGCGACTACAACGCTCAGCCGCGACCTATATATATATATATATATATACATATGCACACATATATAAATAAATAAATAATAAATATAAAAAATGATCAAATATAAAGTATAAATAATTTGCTTTTTCCCCTGAGTTATCTATGAAAAATAAGTGTGTTCTACGTATAATATGGTATTGTGGTCCTGAGAAGGGCCGTTTTTTACGATTAAATTATAATCTTTTGTAGCCGTTTTTTCGGGCAAAGAGTTAGTATTGCTAGAATATTTCTCTGTGTATTTTTTCCATTGTGAAGTGTCTGCTGCCTTCTTATCTCCTTCTTTTTTATTCTTATCCTGAAGAAGAGAAGATTTCTCGCCTTTGCTACTGCTGCTCTGTTCTTGACCCATCTTGTCCGGGCTTACGTAGGTGAATGAGGTGAGAAAGTGGTATACGCGTATTATGTATCGAGCATTAAAATTTTTCCAATAAATTTTTACATTACTCTAGGATTGTAGGGTAAATAATTATTATTATTATCAATGATAACTTTCTCCCGTACGTCGTCATTGTGATTGGACCTTTGAAACCGCTCAAGTTTTTTTTGCTTTTTTTTTAAAACATTCCTTGTAGCTATCTTTCTTTACACTGCTGTCAGCAGAGCGAGCAGAAGCGAGTTTACCAGCGCACATCCCCATGACTATCTTATGCTTTGGCTGGGATACGAATAATCACAGACATCAAATTACAGTTACATTTATAGGAAGTGGGTGTGAATAAATTATGAAAAAATATATAACTTATGATTGGTGTTTATTATTAATATTTTTTATACAGTCTTCATATAATCTTTCAAGTCATTCACAATAAAAGGTAAATGAAATGCAAGAATTTCGGATAATACAATTTTTAGATATACGCTTTTGGACAGATCGGTGTCATCGACGATTCTTTCCATAATAAAACCTTCTATGTCGGTGTTATGTATTGAATAGTATTGTTTGAATGCTTTATGATCATTAAGAATTTTATTTACATTTTCTGTTGGTTCTTTTTCGAGTTTGTCTTTAAAATATTCAAGCACATAGTCAACGGTGCGATTGACCTTACCGACTCGTTCTTTTAAAATGTTAAGCTGAAGGTTGACGAGTGCGCTTTGTGCTCGAAACCCTTCGAACGTTGACTGCTGCATAACGATGCCTGGAGGGTTGTTAAAATGTTTTCTTTTATTGCGGAGAGGCTGCTCGTTTGTCCGATCTTCTTCCTCTAAAGACTCGTGGTTATCGCTGGAGTGTGGTCTCTCGTCGATCATAATGGATTTAGTCCCGTACGAGGTTGTGAATGTTAGGTCGTGATTCGTCAAGAAAATTTTAGTAGGACGTCCAAATTCATGATAGAAGGAATAAGAATTGTCGAAATAAGCTGTTATAGCGTCAAATTGGTATTTCAATATATCCCAACTAGCTTCATCAAGCGTAACATTTTTGTACGAAGCACTGCCGTTGATTAGCTTGATAACGTGATGGTAGTAGCCAGCGCTGTGCCCTAATCCTACGCAGAGTCGCTTCGTGTTAGATTTGTTGAGCGCATACGTCGTTGACAGTAAAAGATTCGGCAATTCGCTCGTCACTTCCCGTAATTCGCGCGCTTGACAAGTAGCCATGGTTATTTCTTTAACAAAAAATAAACTGAGAATTTTACACCACTTGAACACAATTGGACAAAACTGCTTGTAAAGTGCAGCCACGAGAGACGATGTGGTCGCTTTGCCCTGCGTGCTATTACTGACCAGAAAACTCTATCGTCGACGCATGGGGGTCTATGATGGTTTTCTCCCCGCACCCTCCTCCCCTCCAACGTGAATAATAAGAGTGGGGGGAGTATGGCAAAAGAAGCCAGGTGCTACTCATTTTTCACGACGGTTATTCTGTCGATAAAAGTGTGGTTATGGTGTACAATTTTGAAATGACCCGTAGGCTATACAAATTTATAATAAAACTGTTAACGGACTTTCAAAGAAGTAAAAAGTATAGTATTCGTCGGACGTTAATTTAGGAAAAATTAAATTGAAAATAATAATAATGAATGGCGTGGGATGTAGGACATGTAGGTTCGAAGGTACGTAAATAATTTATTAAACTTGTATTGATGTATGTATATTTATTCAACCATTTACGGCTACAAATAATACAAAAGACAATCGTGTATTTAATTTGTTAAGTGCATCTTAATCTAGAGGTACAAGATTGATTACAGAGGCCTGAACCTAAAGAGCGCTCGTTCTTGAACGTAAGGGCCCTTTTACATTTTTTATACTTAATCTTATTACAAATTTTTTTATAAAACCTTATAGCTAGTGCATCATTTTTTCTGGTGTCTTGTGAGAAGAAACGACAAAATTTGTCGAGGTTCGTGCCCCGACACATGTGATGCAAAAACATTATGGTATACTGGCCACAGCACATTGAATCAACGCTCTGAAGTGTTTTGGAATTCCATCGAAAGTTTTTACAGTTTTTACGAAGGCGTTCAAAATGGTGTTTTGAAACCGGTGGAACACCATAACTGTCAAAGTATGTCCCGATTCTATTTTTGTCGATATGTATGGCTACCCAATAAGTTCCAGGCTTCGTATGATCGTCGGTATTGCAGACTATGGCTGCTGGTGCCATCATGATACGTGGAATTCGATCAGCCGCGTATACACCGATTGTCCTGGCATTCAGACCCTCGAGGGCTCTCATTATCTGCCTTGTATTCATGTTGACTTTTCTTCGTCCGTACTCCGAGCTGGCACCGTCTACCTCGTCTTGTCCCTCAAAGCGAGAGCCGAATCTTACGCGACAGGAGCTGCTCCCCCAGACGAGATCTTGAAGAGCGTGATAAAATAAGTCACTGCTTTTTTCCGGTATATTTTGCTGCTGTTCCTCGGGTAGTAGTAGTGAATAAAACCACTCTCGTAACAGATGTGACCTCTGCAGAGCACAATACCCCTTTTTATACTCATTACCCTGGCAGCCGTGAAAAATGCACACATGCTTACAAGAAAACTTTCTTTGTAAATCGGTGAAGCCTTCGATCGTATATTCCTCGATATTTACGACGGGGCGAGCCATTATCGATTGAACGTATCGTGCCTTTTCCGACCCTCTAACGTATATTTTAGTAGCATTTCTTGCGATATTGTAAAAATGATGGTGTAATTTGCTTATGGTGATATCGCCGTCGAACCATTGTATACCATGCATACGTAATGAAATGTAATCGTTAGTGGTCTTTACGCTGCTCGGCAATTCTTCATAGGGATGAGGTGGTCTGATTATCCAATGGCCGGTGACATGATTTTGTAGAGAATCAATAGACACTTCTTTCGGTAAAAATTTATTGTCTTTATCTTTGAAACCTTGGATATCTATTATGTAATCCATGATGATGATGATGATGACACGGCTCTAATCACAAACGTTTATTTTACACGCACTGGATAGTGGTAATACGAGGATAGTAAGTCGACTAGTTTGTGGAGGCTTCGTTTCACAGGTTATAACCTTCTAGCCCCCTCCGCTACAGTGTACGTCCCCTTTCACCAGCGCTTCAAGCGTTGAAATCCGTAATAATTTGCCTGTTTGAATCGATTTCCAAAATGTTGTCAAATTCAGCGTAAACGATACAATTGACCGTCTCCGTAAGAGCTTCTTCGAATCGTACTTCGATGCGCAGTGCACCCGACCGCACGAGGCTCCAGTGAGATGAAAAGTGGGCCGATAAATCGGGTGTCAGATCGAATGCGAAAAGACAATAGCCCAGTGGATAACTATTGCGCCCAATGTCGAGGCCCTCGTTGAGATAGTGTATGCCTGTACCGGAAAAAAGCGTATGAAAAGATTCAATGTACAGTTGGTTGGTTCCCGTAAAGCGGGGCTGCAAGGGTTTGCTAGGTATTTGTACACCATCCACGTATAGCGAGAGAAAATTTATGGAAAAATGTTGAAAATTAAAGGGATTCATCCATCGGTTGCCGTTGAATGCACGATTTTGTACAAAACCTAAGATTATCCTCTTGGGTATTTGACCGAGAATGACGTTGTCGAGCGTATCTCCGAGAACGCCTCTGTGCATGGTAAACGACTTTACCTCGACTCTGGTAATCGGGTACTTGGCTGTGGTTTTTGAAAGAGCATTGGCATGCGCTAGAAGAACGCCGGGGCTTATTTTTACGCGCCGGACGATAAGCGTTGCTTCCTTGATTCGTATGGAAAATTTTCCATCGTCGGAGAAATCCATGAGGCAAAAGGCATCTTTGCTGCGCATTAGCCTCACTCTCGTTTCAACGCCGTTGAGTAAAAATTTCGATTGGTTCAAGATGTCCGCGTGAAGGTGGGCCAAAACGTCGAATGATTTGCCGCCTACAGAGTAATATTGTCGATTGAGAGCACCAATGTTGGCACCTGTAGTGGTGCGGGTTATAGCCGGCGACGCGTCCATACAACCTGGTGAATCGCTGTACCACAATCCAAAAGTCAGATGTGAATGTATTGCCAGAGTAGCGTAATTTAACAGTGTTTCTATATATGCTCTATAAGGATAGGCGTTGTTTGGCGGGGAAACTAATTTTTGATTGAAAAATATGTCAATCTGATCGAACAAAGAGTGTATAAAATTATTGACGGGTGCAACCTTTGCATTTTCCAACTCCGTTTCCGATGGTAAAATTTGCACGGTCAAATGTAGCATGGTGTGCGCGAGATCTATGTAATGTTCCGTTGAACTGGGAACTAAAAATTCCAAAGGTGAATCACTTTCGTCGCTGAGAGACGATACAGGCTTATAGTGAAGAAAAGAGCTGCTTTCGATGGTTGTCTGTGTAAGTGGTAGTGTGAAGAGGTCCAGCTCGCTCTTCATACCCTCTCCGCTGCACGCGTGTAGAAACGCCATTTTTCAGACTTATTTCGGTCCGAAAATGTCTGCGATACTTCTGACAGATTTTCTGGTCCCCCGGCGCCTGGACGGTTTTCTCTTACTACTGTGTTTTTTTCCGACAGCTTTCTTCTTGCGGAGCACGTTGCGCGCATTTACACGACTCTTTCTCGACTGTCGTTTACGCTTGGACGCACGCGCCTTATATCCACTGCCTTTCATTATTTCGGATATTTTATTTGCTGCTTTTCTCTTCAAATTCTTACCAGACTCTTTGAAACGTGTGTCAAAGGATTCTTTGAAATTAGAGCCGTTATTCGCGTCGTCGTCCAACACGTTAAAACCCGCGCGAACGACCTCTTTTCCCACAGCCTTTGCGCCGCTAGCGATGTAAGGGGCTATTTGTCGAAAACTCGAACCTAAGAAACTACCGATACCCGAGCCTCGCTGGTACGCTGATCCTACAAACACGTTTTTGACACCACTGCCGCCACCTAGCTGCGCGTTGTAATAATTCACGTAATGACACATTTCGGCATGGTTTATTGGCTACGCTTAAAATGAAGCGTAACCGTCAGAGTTCCGTACTCAAATGGTATTTTATGACCAAGTTGGTCTCTTATATCGATAATGATACTTTGAAAAGAATGATGCAGCAAGGGTATATAGTGTATCGGAGCAAACTGTTTTACCATGTTGGTGCCGAATTTATACTTTGAACTTTCGAAAGCTACTATGCGCAAAAGAGCTGCTTGTGTATCGCCGACCGTGTAGGGGGTGCATATATCCGTGTAAACGTACAGCTGATCTGGTATAGCTCGGGCTAGACAAGCTGGTCTGCTGCCTACGTTAGCGTTTACACCATAGTTCGATGTGACAAAAGCCCCTGTCTGTCTCTGTGTAAAATCTTCAAATCCAAAAATGGGTCGAATTTTTTCGTTAAATCTCGTGTAGTGAGGTTCTTTGCATGCGCAAGTTCGTTTCAAAGTATAGTAGCCTTTCTGAAACTCTGTGGGTGTGACTATTTGATGTTCACGTGCATCGCGCACTTTATTTATTTCCGCCTCAAGCTGGTCGACACTCTCGTATATACCGTGCCAGAAATTGTAAAATTCATCGTTTTCGGAAACTTTGCGTGTCTTGCTGCCCAATTTAAACGTGTAAGAACCTTCGGATTCTTGAATATGCATAACCGTACACGGTACGTGAATCTCGGCTAGCCCCACATGCCAATCACCCGTTAGCCTTATTTCGCGACACATGTGCGTGGTAAAGCATGTAGTCGCGTTATCGGGATAGTAGACAACGCTACTACTACTTGGAAGTACCAAATAAAAGGACTCCACGTTATCCATGTTTTAAGGCGCTTGAACGTCGGACGCGTTTATTCAAGAGTTAAACTTGTCGGGATAGCCGATCCACTTTACAAACAATTGTTTTTTAGATCCGCGACCTTTTGTTTTGATGACGCGTTCGATTTTGAATTGTTGGTCTGCTAGCAGGCGCGCGGAACCCACATGGGCAAGCTCTTCGTTATAAAAAAAGCCGTCGATAATTTCACCATCAAGATCTTGTAGTTCGTACGTGTAAATGTTTTGCCTTTGAGAAACGCGTTTCACTTTGAAAATCTCTTCACTAAAATTTTTTTCGAACCCTTTCGCAAAGGTCCCTTCAGACCGACTGATGCGTACATAGTCGCCGACCTTGTATTTAGCGTATTTCGATGATGTTTGTTTCTCGTCTCTCGAAAGAGTGCGCCGCTGTAGGTATGCCCGAGCTTTAGCAGCGTTGTACAGGTTTACATCCGCAGGTTTCATATTTATAGAGCTGTGCAGAGTGTTATTGTACTCGTAAACAATTTTTTGTACCGCATCGATGTATCGATGAGTGTTGCGGTGCGTAAAATATCGCCACATGCGCTCCTTTAAAGTACGATTGAGCCATTCGACCACGGCTGCTTTGATGTCGGGATTTCGAGCGGCTCGAAATAAAATGTTGTGTTTCTTGAGAACCCTCTGCAGGGCATCACCCACAAATTCTTTTCCCTTGTCTTTTTGCAAGCAGACGGGTACACGCCCGTTGGCTCTTTTGATAATCTTTTCGAATGCCGTAGCCACAGCTTGAGCACTTTTATCGCGTAGCGGTTCTAAAAATGCAAACTTGCTGAGCACGTCAATGACAACCAGCAGGTGGCAAAAACCATCGCTATCGTTTTTGAGTGTCGTCAGCTGGCACAAATCAGCCGCCCAAACGTCATCCACGTTAGACACGTTGTAGTGCAGTCTCGGAAATTTTTTACGTATAGGCCTGTGAAGTGTGTAAGAATCTTGATTGTTCAGCCACTCGTAGATACGCTCTTTCTCTTTCTTATTGTGCACGACCGATTTACCACGTACGTTGACATGTATTAAATTTCGAGCACCCGCGTAACCAGCCTCGTGCGCAGAGTCGTAATATTGATTTTCGTATTTAGACATTTTAAGCGGGCAGTTTGAGCCACCTTTTTTTGCCGCGTTTCTCGTTTGAGGTGGTGTAAATACTGACTCCGTCATTCTTCGTTTCGCCGTATTTAAGGGTGATGTCAATCTCTTGGCAATTTTTAAGACGTCAATGTTTCCAATCAGCCTACTAGGGGTGTCGCTGCTACCGATAAATTTTGCAAATTGAAATCTTCCGATGGGAGGATCGTAGTCGTCTCCGTCTCGCCGTTTTCTCTTTTTCAAAACATCGTTCAATAGATCAGCGATGTTTGACTGAGGAATTATCTTCCCATCGACGATGACGCTGCCTGTATTATCCCATTTAAGACGACCGGGCTCGGTCATGCGCCAGTGTTTGAGCAGCAAACGGGCTTTTTTAACGTATACCTTGGGTACACTCTCGAGAATATCCTCTTCCGAGAGTGGTGTCTTTGTAGCCTCGACCTCGTCGACGCTGCGATCAGTTTCTCTGTCCTCGGCTCGTTCACTCTCTTTAAAGAATAAATATCGTCGTAAAACTTGTAAATAATGCTCGCACTTTTCACGTTCATTGGTAAACTTCTTCGAATTGAGTATCGCGTGCATCTCCGAATCTAGTCGCGATAAATTATCACCGAATGTTTGTACGGTATTTTCGTTACTAGTGGAAGTATCCGACGTCAGAGACTGGGATAGCGCTGGTTCTTGTGGTGCAGACTGCGCGAACTCTGTATCCGGTCAAGAGCAGCTTCGGGAACTATAACCATCTTTCGTGCGTGCTCCATCTTGCGGACAAGAAATTCCGCAGCCGATTAAGATTTGTTAAATATTTTAGAAAAAACAGTGCTTATGAGTGGTTCCAGTGAGAGAGGTAAAAAGAAACCGCCGCTCTGAACGATTGTGCGTTTTCTACTTTTCCACGCTGAGCCCCCGTTGCTTTTTGTTTTCTTAACCAATTTTCGCAGAATTTTTTTGTGCTTTTTCAATCGATGTTTTTCGGAATCTTTAAGTTTCACCACACCGTGCAGTACATTCAACGATCACTCGCAAATGCACTTTATGAGATTTTTATCGGCCGTGCGTATCAAGGCGGCACGCTGCTGACTGTCTGCGTTGCAGAGTGCGGCCAACAGAGCCACATGTTTCTTTGAAAAGTGTTTCCCGGCTACACAGCGCAGGCGCAAGTCACGGGTATTTTTTCGTTGTGGTGGTGGCGGCGGGGTATAACGCCCCGATGTTACCTCAGCCATAGTCGTTGACAGACTGTTTTTCAGTCTCTCTTCTTCTAACCTTTTATCTATACTGTTTAGCGAGCCTTGGGTACATATGCGTATTGCACTTTGTCGTCGGGAAATATACACGAGCGAAAACGAAATTTATCCAGCGTGTCCTGCTTTAAATCCAAAAGTAAGTAGCTATGCGCTCGACTGCAGGCATCGATATACGCTTCTTGTAAAAATTTCGGGTCTTCGGGATAGACTTGACGCGCGAGATATTGTATTTGAGCTCGATCTCGTGGGTTTTTAAAGAGCACGATATAATTCGTGTTGAGCGATAGGTCGCGCTGATTTGCGCCCTTATGAAAAATGTTTTGCGTGATGAAAATCACACTTATATTTTTATGATGACAGCCTTTGGTGAATAAATCGAGTACCGTGTTATTCGAGGATTCGCGCATTAGATCGTCGAGAATTAGTAATTTTTTCTTATCGTTATCTTGCGAATAATCGTTCGATTGTGGTAAACCCTCTCGAAATTCAATACCGCGATCACCGGGTACTTTAAGCTCGTTTTGGTAGGCGTCTTGCCATTCAGCATAGTAAAAGAGAATGCGGTCGAATTGCACGTTACACATCTGCGGCAGCTTGGCGAGAAAACGTTTCACAAAGACAGTTTTTCCACACATCGTGGGACCCGACACGATGCACGTGAATGGGTGTTTCCAACGTGTATCCATGCTGAATACTGAGTAAAAAAGTCTCTGGTTTGTTAATTTTATAAAAAAAAAGATACTAACCAATCGAACCACCCAACGACCAGCGCGGCAGTGGGGGCGGCGGCGGCGGCGGCGCGCGGGCACTAGCTGATTACGCACACGCGTTCATCAGCCGATCTACCGCGAGGACTAGCTTATTTTGATTTTTATTTCAGCTTATTACCGCGATGAATCAGCTGATTATTTAGCAGCGGTGGGCTACTTCAGCTGATGCGCCCACCGCTAGTGTTGGCGATTCAATGGAGAAGGATTTGGTTTATATCTCTTTATTTATATATTATTAATATTATAGTTATTCATCAATTATTTATTGATACAGAAATTTTTTTAATACATTGTCATCTATTAAAAAGTACGTCTACACATTTTTTTTTGTTCTTACACAGTAATTAGCTCGAAGCATTAATTACTAACAACGAAGAAATTTATACAGTCTTATTGCTTATAGCCAAAAGGTAGAGAAAGACTTTTCGATATATATCGTCTTTTTTTCAAAACAGTGCTAGAGGTTTTAAATTCGGTGCACGTTACAACTTCGTGGGTAGCCGTACGACGTATAGACCTAAACACCACTTTAATGATCTTTTTAGGGTTTTCTTCGTTTTGCTCTTCCTCAAAGTTATTGTCGAACAAAGACTTTACGCTATCAAAGTTTATCTTTAAGGAGTTTTTAAAATTCAAACCTATACCTTTTACCTTGCAGCATTCTACAGTGTCGCCGCCCGGTGTGATTGCGCGAAAAGCGTAAAATTTTGGAGCTGCGGACATCATGGTCTCTATGTATGTACCCTCACCGTACCCTCTGAGTTAATCCGTCATATCGCCCAAAATATTTCCCAAAGGTGGCTCGTATTCGCTCGGATTGCTCTCGTTTTTCACGAAAACACACGAATCAGTGTTACAGTACAATAATCTACCTTGGAGACGCTCAATGTGTCTGTAAAGCTCTAATCGCGCTTGAGCAGTCGTGTAAGCGGCGATCACGACATTGGTGTGAGGAGACGGTGTCACGGCTTCTATAAATTGCCAGTTGACGTACATTATTTTTTCGCCTACCGGTAAGACGCTAAAAACTTCTTTATAAGGGCAAGTTAAAAGTTTCAAGAAAGCTTCCCGCGTCTTTACAATCGTTGTCTGTTTTAAATTTGTGCGTTGACCAAACTTACCCCAAAGACTGTTCAAACACAATTTGGCAACCGCGCGCAACCCCGGATTTTTATCAATTTTTTCGCGATCCAGCGCGATACCCTCATCCCTCTTGTATTCGTGTAAGTAACGGACTTTGGAGGCATCATCCGCGCACCAGTCTGGATAACCGCTGGACTCTTGCTTAATTTTCAAAAAAGTATTGACGTATTCGGTAAAAAGTCCGCCGCTGTAGCCATCGAAACACGTAGTCTCGTACTGCCAAACGATATATATCTCGGTTATACGATAGCCAAGTTCAAGGGCTTTACGCAGTTCATCGGCCAACCATGTGCCTGTAAACTCACGATCGATAATGTTTTCATGAGTACAGTCACTCTCTCGCGCTTCCTCGCAGCAAGATCGGCAAAGCGCAAAGAGCAAACGTCCGTGCATCTTAACAGGTAAAACAGGCAGATATAAGTTTCGCGGAGGAAGAACTTTACATTTGATTAGACCCTCGACACGATCGAGTTTGTTATTATCGCCATCAGTCAACTGGTGACATTCACTTCCCACGTAAATACGCGGATGACCTATCGGAAACTTACCGCGCTTGCACACGTAGGGGTATAGAGAGCATATATCTGTGTATTTGATTTTCTCGTTCTCTTTGACTTTGTAAAAAGGAATAATATTTTCAGTGCGTCCACCGAAAAAAGCGTTGCGAGGATTCATAGTTATCTGGCTCATTACGGGGTGATTTTTCACGAATCGCGCAATTTCAGGATTTTTTACCTTTATATCGTCAAACTGACACTCCCACATGACGCGAACTTCGTAACCGTGTTCCCGGATTTTCTGCAGTTTTGCGATGGTATTTTCGTAGGACTCGTCGAAAGAGCGTCCGTAAGACAGAAGTTTATCGCGATTTTTATCTAAACATTTCGAACAACCGTGTGTGTAACAGCCCTCGTACTCAAACGCTATGCCTTTTTCACCCGCCTGCAGTGGCTGTAAGTACCCGTCTACGAGGAAACCCTCGGGTAACCTAAACTCTCGCGCTCTACCAGCGTGAATGATTGCTCGGCTGAATTCGCGCTCGCACTGGAGCAGACACTCTATAGATTTTTGAGAATGCATATCCCCCCGACGATACCCTGTTGGAGGAATAATGCCTATTGTGTTCGAGGTTAAAAAAATTTTTCTATAAATGAGGGAACATGCACTCGCTATAGTCGTTGCCTCGACGAAAGGACAGATTTTACCGACGTTCAAAAATATTTTTCTAAAAGCGACACACGCGAGTCTCAAAACCTGTACATCAGCGCGACAATAGTCTACAAGCTCCTTTTGAAAATTGAATAAATAATTAGGAGCGGTCACATTGTACCATGAAAAAAAAGCCTCTCTCTCCTTCGCCGACATATAATCGGGCGCCTAATAATGCAGAGCGGGCCTCGTAATTCTGTTTTTCAGTTTTATTGAACAGGTGTGGAAAATACCCTTTTTTCACACCCTCTGGTAGACCAAATGTTTTTGGTAACGCGCTCAACCCCATGTGAAAATAATTTAGACTATCTATAAACTTAGTGCGACCACATTGAATCAAAATTATGTTTTTTCCGTTGAGTATTACTTTTGGTATAATATTTTTACGCTCCTCGACTAATTCGTTCAATACGAACTGCGCGTCAAACCCGCCGGCATTATGCGCGATGCATATAATTTTAGCGAAAATAGACTTTGTACGAATGTATAAATCAACGAACTGTTTTATAACGTTTTGCTGAAACACAAATTCCCGTATACCACAAGTATCGCAGCGTTGGTTCAAATCGCTGTCACTATCGATACACTCGGTGCACACTTGCTGAACTACGCACAAGTTCGGTATATGCAGACGCGTGTCCGGATGATTTTTATACGGTACATCTTGGCGTGTATTTTTTATTTTTATCGGCATTCCCCTTTTTCTCAAAATTACGCACAGGCTGCATAAAGCATGATGCATTCAGCGAGTGACTCGTTCGACATACTTTGCAGCGATGGATACCGCACTCGTGTTTACCACGGTGCACGTGAACGTGTTTCTGACAAGTCGGGCAAATTTTTACGAGACTACAAAGTTCTTTATTCTTTACTTTGTATGCAGAAAAAACGACTTCCCAGAGCACCCAGTAAATTTAAAATTGTATCAAAATGACGCTCGCGGGCATCGTGACAAAGATATATTACATCCGGGGAATCTAGTCCGTATACATCACGTAGCAGAGGGCGGCCGTCAAAAAACGGTGGCTCCTCATTGCCGAATGACTCAACATCGTAAACTATAATGGCAATCCGATGCCATGCGTAATGACCTTGAAATTGTTCAGTTTCTCGAAATCCACAGCCTTCCTCGGCTACAACTACCCCGGCCCCTGCTACCAACTCTAGAGCGCGTTGTTTTTGTAAAAGACGTCTACCGTCGGAAATACATCTCCATATTTTTTTTACATCCGCGGTAGCATTTTTTTTCAACTCTATAAACGCCTGCCCTACGACTAGAGCACGCGGTAAACATAAATTATCTTTATTGCGTATAATAGCGACCAAAGAACGCTTCCCGATGGTATCCACGTTCAATTTTATTCTGCTACGACCGCCCCAGTCGGCATGTTTACATAGGTCGCTTCTACAAGAAAACTTTCGTCTATTTCAAAATAAATAAAAAATACTGTTTGTTTTAATTATATATATATATATATATATATATATATATATATATATATATATATATAATTAAAACAAACAGTATTTTTTATTTATTTATTCCTAGACCCGCAGCCTGAAAGTTTCATACGACTAGATAAGTTAACCCACGAGATCGGGATCAGAGTACAGAGACGACCCAGGCCCTTCGGTTAATTTGTTAAAACCTGTCAAATCTTCCGTTCTCGGAACATATAATGTATGCGCACCATGGTAGACGTCTAACATCTTTGCATTTAAACGAGCGGGGTCATCATCACTATTTGCCTTCCGTGGTATTACTTTAAAAAAATAAATAAATTTCAAAACTAGTTCTTTCTGTGGTAGTATTAGGATAGCAAAAAAAAGTGTACACTTACCCACGTTTTCACTTTCAGCAGTCATACGCTCGCACTCTCTACGACGATGTCTGTAGAATTGCTGTAGCATGGAAGATCTCGGCGTCTCACTGTCTGCAGAGAGCATGGGACTTGCTTCCGATACCTGCATCTCATCAGCGCCGTCATCGTCTTCGCTCTCGAAGCTCAGAACACGAGCCACCTGATTTACAGCCGCGGTGTGTTCTGCGATAAGCGACTGTGCCAAGTGTCCTGTAGATCGTTTGACCGCGTTCGATGGTACGTCCTCATCCTCACTGCTCTCCGATATATAAGACTCATTTCCCGATTCATAGCACTCCTCCATCCAGATATCCTGCTCGTGTATGTGTTGGTTTAGTATATTTGCTTGCGGCGAGTGTTGTTGTCGAGGGCTGGTTTCGTTGTGGTCATTCAAAATGATGACACTCCCGTCTTCACTGTCTAAATACGGCTGTTGTGAATCACTCGCTTCTATGCAAAGACTTGCATTACAGGAACTACAGGGACACTCGGGGCTAGTACAAATCAATTCGCACTCGCGCTCCGATTCATCAACCTCACTATCCTCCAGATCGGCCGGTCCACTCTGAGAATCGTTCGCTGCGCTTTCATCACCACCAGCGAACCTATCAGCGAAGTCACTTTCACAATCTCTAAACAGATTTTCACACGCTGTAACAGAAATAAAATATAGTTATATAGTGCTTTAAGTAGCATTATATTGTGAAAAATACGAATTGTAAAATTTAAATATTACTTAAATGTTTTAAACAGTTAAAGGTTAATTAAAAAAAATGTAACGCATTTCACGAATTTTCCGGATATAAAACCTAAAAAATCGTATGTTGTTATGTATAATTATATAAATAATTATATATAAAAACATTCAGAATTATTATACAGTTGTATAGAATTATATATAGGCGTCTGTAGGGCTATATAGAGGTATATATATATATATATATATATATATATATATATATATATATATATATATATATTTAGGTTTTTTATTCTATATTATCGTATATAATTATACATAGATATATAGAGACAAAACTTATATATAACCATGTATATATATATATATATATATATATATATATATATATATATATATATATATTTCTATTTTACTAGTTTTTAAATGACCATTTCAAACGCCTACTTTACAACTTTTTTTTCACTGTTATTACTAGTTTTTGTTAAAAAATACAATATATTCAAATATTAGACAAACGAGGCTTTTTTCTAATATACACTATACATAAAAAGTTTTAAAACCCCTTTATAGTGTTATTTATAACGTTAATCAAAACGTATGTTTTATTATTATATTAACACTTTATTTTAAAATTATATACTGAATGATAGTAGTACTCACCGATATATTCATCATATTCATTCATCAAATTGTTCAGAGTGTGAATGTCCTGCATATTCCGACGCGTTATGAATTCTCCAGCAGTTAGCAGAGCCAATTCATTTCCTCGAAATATCAAACGATGAAGCCTGGCAATCTCACGGAGCGGGCAGCATGCAAGTATAAACTTGAACTGACTTTTTAGTTGCACACACGCCATACGATTCACACGCATTCGCCACTCAAAATCACAACGTCGCCATATAATCTCGCACGTGTTTTTATATTGTAGCATTTTTACAACACGAAAAATAACTGCGCGAAACTTGTCTTCACTAATATTACGCATCATGCTGAATGAACGAAGCACTTTATTCGACATGATGTATATATATTCTACTTCACGCGACGGAGTTCTCGTAAGTTCTAATGTCTTTGCTAGACGGACGTTTCATTTTATTACCAAAAATCGGAGATATAGCCAACGAGTAGCAAAAGGAGGTGTGCGCCGATTTGTACAACACATACTTATAGAATGCTCGTTCGACAATTTGTAGCAACGTCCAGGTGCTAGAAAACATACTAATAGCTATTTAATGGTGTCTTGAAGCTCTCGATGGTTATACCGATTACGCATCTGAATAGCACCCGTCTGGTCTTTACACGCGCACATCATGTAATACCTGGCCCTGCGCGGTAAAACAGCCCCCACTGATAAGGCAGTGCATAGGTAATATGTCTATCTTTAGCCTACAGAGATACAGGGGGACTAAGTTTTGGAAGCACCCGTCGAGCATGCACAATTCTAACACCCGTCGCGCCGTCTTTACGCATAACAACCGTCTCTACTACTACTACTAAATAACAGTGTTTTACTTGTAAGCAGATAACAGATGCTTTTGGCCTCAAGATACTTTTTCTACGCTATACCAGCCCAAAAACGAATATGACAAGATACATAGATGCTTTTTCACTGTTATAACTTTTTCCGACGGTCGCCCAGATCTTGAAAAATTTTCACTACACTTTTCAGTATCGATTTTTACGTCGTACGCACCGGACCGCTCGCGCCTTTAGAAATTTTCGTAGAAATTCTTGCATTTCATTTACCTTTTATTGCGAATGACTTGAAAGATTATATGAAGACTGTATAAAAAATATTAATAATAAACACCAATCATAAGTTATATATTTTTTCATAATTTATTCACACCCACTTCCAATAAATGTAACTGTAATTTGATGTCTGTGATTATTCGTATCCCAGCCAAAGCATAAGATAGTCATGGGGATGTGCGCTGGTAAACTCACTTCTGCTCGCGCTGCCGACAGCAGTGTAAAGAAAGATAGCTACAAGGAATGTTTAAAAAAAAAGCAAAAAATACTTGAGCGGTTTCAAAGGTCCAATTACAATGACGACGTACGGGAGAAAGTTATCATTGATAATAATAATAATTATTTACCCTACAATCCTAGAGTAATGTAAAAATTTATTGGAAAAATTTTAATGCTCGATACATAATAAGCGTATACCACTTTCTCACCTCATTCACCTACGTAAGCCCGGACAAGATGGGTCAAGAACAGAGCAGCAGCAGCAAAGGCAAGAAATCTTCTCTTCTTCAGGATAAGAATAAAAAAGAAGGAGATAAGAAGGCAGCAGACACTTCACAATGGAAAAAATACACAGAGAAATATTCTAGCAATACTAACTCTTTGCCCGAAAAAACGGCTACAAAAGATTATAATTTAATCGTAAAAAACGGCCCTTCTTAGGGCCACAATACCATATTATACGTAGAACACACTTATTTTTCATAGATAACTCAGGGAAAAAAGCAAATTATTTATGCTTTATATTTGATCATTTTTTATATTTATTATTTATTTATTTATATATGTGTGCATATGTATATATATATATATATATATATATATATATATATCCCGCCCCGGCGATTATCACCTGTGCGACTTCAACACTCAGCCGCGACCCTGACGCAGGACCCGCATGTCGGGCCTCCCCCAATATAGGTCAAGAAGGGGACGGGGAAAATCAATACTCTGGCGCCGCGCCATGGTGGCCTTAGCACCAAGGAGGGGAGGGGAAAAATCAATACGGACGTCTCGCCATGGTGGTCTTACTGCTACTAATATATATATATATATATATATAGTATATATAGTCCAGGGAGAATACGATTAAATTATTTGTTTGAATCACAAAAATTATTTTTTAATTAACCAAATTATTTTTTCAGTGTTTATATATATATATATATATATATATATATATATATATATATATATATATATATATATATATATATATATATATATATATATATATATATATATAAACACTGAAAAAATAATTTGGTTAATTAAAAAATAATTTTTGTGATTCAAACAAATAATTTAATCGTATTCTCCCTGGAACATATTTATTTCAATTAACGAAGTAAT
The DNA here is from genome assembly GCA_949152435.1 of Gastracanthus pulcherrimus. NCBI lineage: Eukaryota > Metazoa > Arthropoda > Insecta > Hymenoptera > Pteromalidae > Gastracanthus > Gastracanthus pulcherrimus. The sequence continues at coordinate 110,606,701 of OX424573.1, read as the reverse complement.
TTTATTAGATGTAAATTAACAGTTGTTTGAATTGCTAAAATATTTATTTAATTAAATAAAATTATTACTTAAAAAAAAACATTTCTTTACTTGTATACATTATGTTATTAGTTTAAATAAACCTTTATTATAATCAAATAAATATTACGTTACTTCAAATAAATATCTTTTCAAAACATTTAAATATTTCTTCAATTTGAATAAATATTTAATTATTGTTATTACTTGATTTTATTGATTTAAAAAAAAAATTTCGAATCAAAGGAATATTTGAAGAGTATTAATAATTCATTTTATTAATTAAAATAATGAATTTATTAAGTCATAGGAATATTAAATGGCTTCAAATAAAAGTTTGATTGTCGTAATGAATGAGTTTGATTAATTTAAATAAATATTCTTTCAAATTAAAGAAAAATATTAATATTTCTAATAAATATTTTTTTATTTTGAAAAACTTGTTTTATCGATTTAAACAAATAATATTTTCAGTCAAATAAATATTATATGAGTTTTATTTAGTCGCTTCATTGAAATAATCAAGTATTTTTTAATTTAAACAAATATTTAATTAATAGTATTAATCTACTGCATTGATTCACATAAATATTTGAAATCATTAAATATTATCTAGATTCAAATAAATATTTTATTACTTGTAACAATCACACATTATGTTGCAAAGAAAGATTGTATTAAATGAATGACATATTTAATGCAATCAATGACATATTTAATATAATTGATTCACATAAATATTTGAAATCATTAAATATTATCTAGATTCAATTAAATATTTTTTTACTTGTAACAATCACACATTATGTTTCAAAGAAAGATTGTATTAAATGAATGACATATTTAATCATCAAAAATGTTTTTATTCTAAAACAATCAAATATTTAGTTTATTTACATAAATATTTAATTACCTTTAGTGATCGTTTTTATCGTTTCAATAAAATACACTTTTAAGACAAATAAAGGTGTAATTGTTTGAAAGAACGGTTTTCATTATTATCATTTTTTAAATTGTTTAACAATTCAATATTTGATTTATTCAAGAAAATAAAAAATTACTCTTATTAAACGGTTTTATTGATTCAAATAAAGATCTTTTTGAATCAAATACAGATGTAATTATTTATTAAAAGAGATTTTCATTTGAAAAAACTAAATGATTCTGGAGGTGTTTTATGGTGCCTAAAATTGAAGCCAAGAATACATAGTTTTATTCAATGGGTCCCTAGTTTTTTAAGATAACGCTTTACTTCAAGTAGTGGAAATATAATTTTTCATCAAAATATTCCATATTTGAAGTAAAATAGTTAGTATCTTAAGAACAAGGGCCCTTTAGATCGAACTACGTTTTTCGGTAACATTTTTATGTACCAGATAATACCTCCGAAGATCTGATCAAAAGCCGTGTTTTACAGGTTGATGGTTTGTTTGTAAATATGTATAAATGACTTTTACAAATCGCGTTTATCGGTTCAAATAGATAATAATTAATATTTATACTTTGACTATTTAAATAAATGGTTTTGAATAAATATTTTTAATTCATTGGTATAAATATTTATTTCAGACGTGTAAATCTTTTCTTGGTTCAATTTTCATGTGATAAGTATAAATAACACAGCCCCACAAAAAAAAATTGTAAGTCCCAAAAACTTGACCAGGGTACTTATATGTTTTTGGGATCGCTGAATCCGAATCCAGGGTTAGTTTAACCCCATCAGATCTTTCTCAAGGTCAGTTGAAGGTCAAATTATCGAAATACATGAAAAATACACTAAAACCATGGTATCTTGGGATTTTTGGGGTCGCTGAATCCGAATCCGGGGTCAGCTTAACCCCATCAGAACTTTCTCAAGGTCAGTTGAAGGTCAAATTATCCAAATACATGAAAAATACACTAAAACCATGGTATCTTGGGGTTTTTGGGGTCGCTGAATCCGAATCCGGGGTCAGATTAAACAATCAGATCTTTCTCAAGGTCAGTTGAAGGTCAAATTATCGAAATACATGAAAAATACACTAAAACCATGGTATCTTGGGTTTTTTTGGGGCGATGTATCTGAATCCGGGCTTATTACAACCCTATCAGGTCATGGTCAAGGTCAGTTGAAGGTCAAATCAGAAAGATTCATAAAAAGTAGAGTTAAACCATGACATTTAGGGGTTTTTGGGGTCGCTGAATCCGAATCCAGGGTCAGTATAGTCCCATAAGGTTATATTTATGGTCAGTTCAAGGTTAGTTCAAGGTCATGGACGTAAAGAGAGTGAAAAAATTAGTTATAAACTGAAACAATGCAAAAGGTAATGTAAACCATAAAGCAAAGAACAATGTATATGCAAGTACAATCGTATCCTTTAAAACTATATCATAGTTTGCTGCTCCTTCATTTACTTTAAATTTGTTAGAAGTATATGCAATTCAATATAATACCCGTAAAAATATTAAGCCCATTACTCTATTTTATGGTAACGAACTATTTTATTGTCAAATGATCTACGAAGTGGATTACGCTTCCGCTTCTCTGATGTTGATGGTAGATCTCTTTTTAACGACCAACAGTAATCTGCTAACATATTTACGTCCCATCTTCCTTGGTACCTGCGCTCCATTTCCTTGATATCTTGGTGAAATCTCTCTCCCTGCTCTTCGCTGTAATCACCTAGGTTTTCTGGAAATTCATCAACATGCGAATATAAAAAGTGTAATTTTAGATTCATTAGGCAGCCTTGATTTTTGTAACTATTTATTAAATTTAAAACTATTTGTTGGTAATTTGGGCTCTTATGATTTCCAAGAAAGTTTTTAATTATGTCCTTGAAACATAACCATGCTTCTCTCTCTGTATGATTCATTTTCGTAACAAAAATTTCATCATTTATCATCTTACGAATCTGAGGGCCATCGAAAATTCCTTCATTTACTTTAGCATCACTTAATTTGGGAAACTGATTTCGCAGATACTTAAAGCAGCTACCATCTTTGTCTAAAGATTTTACCCAATGTTTCATAAGTCCCGATTTAATGTGCAGAGGTGGTATAAGAATTTTTGATGGATCAACAAGTGGCTTATCTTTTATATTCTTAGAACCCGGTTCGAACTTTTGTCTAAGGGGCCAGACACTCTTTATGTAATGATTCTTTCTATCCCTACTATCCCATTCACATAAATAGCAAGGATATTTTGTGAATCCCGATTGTTGCCCCAGAAGTATTGTTATGATTTTAAGATCCCCACATATTTGCCATTTATGATCATTGTATTTTATTCGGTCTAATATTACTTTCATGTTACAGTACTCTTCATTCAGTATTACCGAATATCCTATGGGAATGGCTGCATAAACATTTGTATTGTGTAACAGAACGGCTTTTAAACTTCTCGTTGACGAATTGATGAACAATCTCCACTCGTTAGGGTTGTAACATCCATGTTTAAAGCAATTCATCAACCCAACTATATCTTTGCAGTAAACTAAGGAAAATTCTTCATCTTTAGCGAAATAATCACGATATTTCTTATCTCTGTCTCGGTAGTAAGAAACTTTAATTTTTCCAGCTTCATTAGTATTTTCTTTTAGCCATGAAGCCAAGTACTCCGCCCCATCCTTTGGTAGGCCCAAATCGCGTATGAGATCATTCACTTTTTCCTGTGTAAGTGGACCTTTCTCCTTCTTAGTATTATAGGGGATGTATTCTTCGTCACTTGTATCACTTGTACTAGCAACGTCATTGTCTTCATCAGGCGCTATTTCTTCTTCCGCAATAATATCTCCTTCCTCCATTTCTTCTTCTAAGATTTCATCTTCATCATGTCTTTCTAAATTTTCCTCAAGATCCATACTTCCACTTGCGTACATACCCAGTGGATCTTCTCTTTTATCAATTGACGATTCATATATAGGTTTCGTGACACTTTCAACGTTAGCGTAATTAATTTGCGACTTGTTTTTACTATTAACTCCATGCAAATTCGTATTACAAAAATAACAGTTTTCTTTTCTTAAAGGTTCCTTCCATATCGTAGGCACTTTCATTTTTACTTCAGTTTTACCATTTTTGTTTTTCTGTAGCATTTTCCTACATATTGCGCATATGATTTTAGGAACCCAATCCAATTTATCAATTTTCATGTCTAAATCAAACAAGATCCCCAAGAAACAGATTTAAATTACTAACTAAATAAAACATTTTCGAAGCTGAAAGAATTATCAATTCATTTTTAATTGACTCCAGTTTCAAGGTGGGAAGATTTATATCAGGAGGTGCGTGATTGATGCATTGAATTCTTTCATTTAAAATGTCTATTTTAAAATAATTGGAGCGAATAAAAAAATGTAACATTTTTCCTAAATCGTATCTGCAGATCCCTTCAAGCAGATCATGCATTGGGTCAGCAGATATGTTTTGAGCAACATGGTAGTTAGGTACATCATGAAAAACACGTTTTTCATTGATTCCAAAACTTTTTTGTTGACAATGTTCTGCATAATTTTCCAAAGATCTTAGCAAGTTAATGTTTTTTTTTTTAGTTTTCTTAAATCATCTTTGGAAATAAAACATATTCTACAACAATGTGTTACGTTAAAACTTTTGGAAAACCCTAGTATTGTATTTAGAGCTAAATTATCTCCCACAAAATAAGCTAATACAAAGTAAACTTTATTTCTTGTCCATCAATATTAAGAGTAATACCACTGACTTCTAATTCTTTTAACAGTTCAATTACTATATTAAATATTTTTCTATTTCCTTAAAATTTATGATCTTTATATCTGTGTAGTTACAATAAAAAAATATTCTCTAGCATACTTGAGTACTCTGGTGGTATTCTTAAGATTGAACAATATGTAGCTCCTATTTTATTTTTTACTTTACGAGAACTATATTATAGAATGGAGTGGATTGGTGCCTGGATGAATAAGTATCTGTGTGCGGAACGCGCGTATTGGTGAATGCATGTATTGTTGGATAGGTGTAGTATATATGTAGATGGATGATTACGGTTATATATGGGTATGTGAGAAGATGGATAATGGGCGCGGGTGGGTAAAGGGAGGTCAAAAGATACTATTCAAATTCTTTTTTTAATCCATATAATAATAGAATATCTTGAAAATTGAACTAGATAATGCATATACAATTACAGAGGGCATAGTAAGCCGTTTTTATAAACTAAATTTTTTACGAGTATCTGTATTATCAACTTCTCTATTTTAAATAATTATTCGAGATTAAACAATTTTTTGGGGAAAAACAGCTCGCTATGCCCTCCAAAATTTTATAAGCATTGACTATTTAAAATTTCAAAAAATTCTTTGTTGTAGGGGACTCGTTCACATCCCCATAATTTTTGTACATAGCAGTGCTTTTACGTAAGAAGATATACTCACTTTTACGTTTATAATCATGCTATTCCTAGCACTCGTAATTGAAGGTTTATTAGCCAATTTCTTCTTCAATTTCAAAATACCTCTTGGAGGTATTAAGTGAGAAAGTAACATCAATGTCGTAGCTACCATGGAATCTACAATTTCATTAAACAAGGATTAGTAATTTGAAATTTCATCCTAATTAGCGAAATTTTATTGCAATTAAGTATTGTCAACAAGAGAATAAACTCGAAGATTATATCGGACAGTAAACCTCGAGGGTGGATTTGCTGCCCGTCGCTTTGCTCAGGGAGTAATCACCTGAGGGAATAGTCGACTTATTCTCGTGTTGCACATAGAACTTTATTTTCGATTTAACTATGGCCACATTACTAGCTTGAAAAGTAGACCTATGGAAATAACTAGAATTTATTGAAAAATTATATTAATATAGAAAGAAATAGTTAAAAATTGCAGGAATAAATAGTAAATTTGCAGGAATAAAGTGTAAGAGGGAATAATGTGTGACTTTCGTCCCACTTTTCAAGTCAATAAAATGGCTTTTATAGTTAAGTCGAGAATAAAAACAATTATTACTGAAACAAACTGTCAAATGTAATAGTTTATTGTGTGCCAGAGGGTAACAGTAGACTATTTCGCTTGCGAGTGCATATTGCGAGTAGAAAACGAGTGCTGCACACACACACCAGGGCTAATAAAATTCTATACTTATTCCTCCTGGTATATACCATATTTTTTGTACACATGTTTTGATTACGCGTTTTTTATGCAATAAAATAATGTAATATAAAAAATTGCAATTGTATTTTAAAAAGTAAACGTTTTACCGTGTACAATTTTTTTACTTATTTTTTAGGAGCAAGCAGTACGCATTTTTTTCTACGCATTTATAAATATATTTTTGTAACATATTCACAGAAAATGCGTTTTTCATGGCTCTAAAATGTACGCTAGAAAAAATGCGTACTGCTTATATATATTGTATATATATATATATATATATATATATATATATATATATATATATATATATATACGAAGCCAAATTAATATATATATATATATATATATATATATATATATATTAATTTGTCTTCGCAAATGATATAAGCGTGCATAAAATTATTACCGCATGGGATTGCTTCTTTGTCTATTTCTTCTACTAATTCATTTGCAGTATCGTCTTTGTTATTTAAAGTTGTGTTATTCCTTATAATGTTTATGAAATCTTTCCAAGTTGTTTCATATAATTCTACTTTAGATAATTTCATGAAGTCAAAATCTTCCTTAATTAACTCAAAACCGCTAGGATGCTTATAAAGAGGTCATTTTTGTAAAATGTTAAATAATGTGTCATCTGTTGACGATTGTAGCATATGCAATCCAACCATAAAAGTATTTTCCCATTTTTCCGGCACATCTCCACAAGGAGCTTGGTTACGTTTTAACCAATCAATATAATCTTTTTCGGCTTCATTTTCTTTATCTGTAATTTGAAATATTTTCTTTTAATTACTATATTTCAATAATACACAAAAAATATATAAATAAAAATACGATTTTGAAAGTTTTTAATTAGCATTAAATTAAATGCATGAACTTACCACACTCATTATGTTCAGTTTCAGTTTGTACTTCTTTACAGGATAGGATGCTTATAAAGAGGTCATTTTTGTAAAATGTTAAATAATGTGTCATCTGTTGACGATTGTAGCATATGCAATCCAACCATAAAAGTATTTTCCCATTTTTCCGGCACATCTCCACAAGGAGCTTGGTTACGTTTTAACCAATCAATATAATCTTTTTCGGCTTCATTTTCTTTATCTGTAATTTGAAATATTTTCTTTTAATTACTATATTTCAATAATACACAAAAAATATATAAATAAAAATACGATTTTGAAAGTTTTTAATTAGCATTAAATTAAATGCATGAACTTACCACACTCATTATGTTCAGTTTCAGGTTGTACTTCTTTATTTTTTGCTTCATCCTCTAATTTTGCTATTTTGTTCTGATGAGCGCGACGGTTCCTCCATAGGACTTTCAATTTTCCTTGAGAAGGTTCAGGTTTTCTCTTTGCAGATTGACTTTTAGGGCCAGGTGGAATATAATAAGTTTGCTTGACTTCTCATTGAAAGTAGTTCTGTATTGATTGAGCTATCTGTTTTGCATTTGTCTTATCACAGCTAAAAGTATTAATTTAGAAATTAATTTTTTTGCATCCATTTCAGAAAATAATATTGTAATAGTGTAACTGTCATTCGCATAACAGTATAACAACAATAATAACAGAAAGTAATTGGTCGTATAAGTATGCCTTTCTAATATAATAAAGTACTAAAGAAATTTATACAGCAATAAATAGAAATGTCAATTTTCTTTTATAACCTATACTGTCAAAATTTATTTTACAAAACATGGTGCGTGAAAATAGTTACATGAATTTTAATATATAGTTGTTGTTACAAATTAGCAATCAAAACGATTTAAAAAATATATAATGCGTAGAATTTATCCGGGTAGAAAAATCTCCGTTCAAACTGCTATGGAATTTCATAGCAGAAACTGCTAATAAAATGCTAATTCTATGCTAAAAAAACTACTATTTAAGGTAGGATTCTGGGGTTTTTAACTTTTTTCTATGTTTTTTACTATTGTTCTTTTGACCTGAAATTTTTACATCATATTCTATACGTAAGAAAATAATTTTTTGTGAATTTTGAGCCTGAATAACAACATTTTTATTGATATATTACAGATAAGGCATAATTAATTATTAAAAAATAGCTATTTTGTTAAAAAGTAGTCTATTTAAAAAAAAATTGAGTATATTCTTTGACACGGTAACAAGAAATGCTATTGATGGTATTTTAATATTGATCCAAAGCAGTCCGAACCAAAAAAGCGTATTTTAATTAATAAAATTAACAAAAAATTGTTTAAATTAGCATACATTTTGATGTAAGTGAATTTTGCATTAAGGGGATGTGAAAGGGAAAGGATGGTTCCTATGTTACCGACTCTTTATTTTTATTTCTTAAATAACTTTTAAAATATGTTTTTGAAAAAAACTATCCGTCAAGCCCTTCCTTTAACAATAAAGAATAAATACAAATTTATTCAAGCAATTCCATTATTTTTATGCCTCTGAACTTTTCGTTTTCGTTTTAAAGAACTGTATTCGGCATTGAGAATGAAAAGTTTAGAGTAATACAAATAATGGAATTTCTTGAAAGAAATTGTATATATTCTTTATTGTTAAAAAGGGAGCTTGACCGATAGTGTTTTTCAAAAACATATTTTAAAAGTTATTTAAAAAATAAAAACAGAGAGTCGGTAACATAGGAATATTCCCTTCCCTTTCACATCCCCGTAAAACTGGGAGAACTAAAATGAAAATGTAATCAATAGCATTTCTTATTTTAGTGTCAACGAATACACTCAAATTTTTTAGAACCATGTAATTAAAATGGTTGTAATTAAAATGGAATTTCTTGAAAAAAATTGTATTTATTCTTTATTGTTAAAGAGGGGGCTTGACGGATAGTTTTTTTCAAAACATATTTTTAAAGTTATTTAAAACATAAAAACAGAGAGTCGGTAACATAGGAATCTTCCCTTCCCTTTCACATCCCCTTAAAACTGTGGGAACTACAATGAAAATATAATCAATAGCATTTTTTATTTTAGTGTCAACGAATACACTCAAATTTTTTAGAACCATGTAATTAAAATGGCTTGCACTGGATCTCATTTGAATATTAAGAAACTGAAGCTGAGAAAATGAGGCTTAAGTTTATATTTGGCATACTACTCAATGTTAATTAATTTATTTAAACTATTGTAACTTGGTTAATTTTTCGAATGGTGACATCTACCTGGTGTTAAAATATTCCCCTCATTACAAACTTTGAAAAAAGTTAATAAATAAAAATTAATTTTTTTGTCAAAATACACCATAACCCTACCTTACGTAGAAACTGCTAAGTAATACCGTTTCATCTAAAACCATAAAAACTGCCGAAAAACTGCCCAGTTTAACTGTTTTATTTCTACCAGGGTTATAATGATTGATTAAATTTAATACGAATAATAAATAATGTTAAGAACATATAAGCACTTTTTTAAATATAATATCGGTCTGTCTACAAACCCAACATAACGTACGCAAAGAACCCCCAACACCGCTCTGAAACTCGTGAACATTTTGGGTTTTTGCTTCAAGTACGCAAAAAAAAAAAGAAAATTTAATAGTTTAGCTTTGCGTACGCCAAAAAATAACCCAATAACCCAATGACCGTCCCTGCAGAACGTTGAGTAATTATAATATGTTAAAGGTGTATTCAACAATACAGCATGATTTCAAAGCTTTCTGACAACTCACGTGAATATTTTACACGTCCCGGTGGAAAATGGCGGAACGACGGCCTGGTATCGTCGGTGTGCAGCAGTCTCAGACGAAGGTCTGCGTTATCGGGGAGCACAGAGTAAAATAGACACCAAGGTTGATCAGGTAGATACAGATGATAGATATACAACAATCCTGGTATAACAGCTCGCGCAGCGCGATGAACAGTACAAGTTGTCACGAAGGAAAATGGCGGAACAAGAACGCGGTGTCCCCAGCGATCAGTCACAAGAGAAACTGTAAATACTACGATACTACGTATAATGATTCCCGCAGCGTAATCACTCGTGCAGATTTGTACAAATAGCGACGGGAAATGGCGAACAATGGCCTAGTGTTCTCGGCGATCTGCAGCAAACAGGCGAAGCAGCGTGCCGGCGTACGGCGGCAGTAGCGACACCGTGGCAAAGAAGGCGCTAAAGTGGATGGTATCAATACCTATCTGCAGGATAATTCTTAACATAACTTGGCCTGTTTTTAATTGTATAAAGGTCGAAATGTATACGGAATAAATGGAAGGCAAATTAAGGTTTGACCTAAATGTATCTAAATATCTTTGTTGTCGATTATTAATTTTTCAATCGATAAAACAGAGTCGTAGATAAATGTATCACTGGAAATTTTAATGATTTTACATTCTCTTAAAATAAATAACATGTAAAAATTAATTTACTATATATTGTATTCTTTATACTCTGCATATTATACCGTATGGTATTAGATCAAGAAAAAGTGTAGTACTGAACTCTTGGGAAAAAAGTTTCTATTTTGATAAAATGATAATATTGTTGTTCAAATAGATCAAAACAGACAACAACTACAAATAGATCAAAAAAGTTTCCGGACCTTGAAAATTGGACAATTAACAGTATATTATACACCAAAGGGGAGAAAGAGGCCTTTTGTTCCCGCGTGTGAGTTTGCAGTACGAGACGAAGACGAGTGCGCATAGCGAGCCGAAGCCGAGTACTGCAATCACACAAGGAAGCAGAAGACCTCTCCCCCATGGAGTATACCGTACTTTTTGTAACACATGTCTGATTCTCGATTTTCGAGCGGAATGGCATTATTGCGTAACAGCACACGGTAAAAGTCGATATGATAGGTTTAGGAGCTATATTTAAAAGAGAGGCTTACCGAGCAAGTCTTCTAGCTAAACCATCTGAAGCAATTTTGACTCCAGAAGCCCTTTATCATTGGGCAGGCAAACATCTCGAAAACATACAAATTTTTATTTATAGTAAGGTAGACCATGATAAATCAACACGACACTTGAATAAAAGATTCTCAACGGCATTAGCAGTACCCGAAATTTAAAAAAATCACTCGTTTACTATTCAACAACCAAAAACGGTAGTTATTAAACGATTTTCTAATGTTACCAAAGGAGTAGAATTTTATACAGAAAAGGCTTAATATTTGATCCTTCAGAAACAAAAAAAAATATGATTTTTTAAGAACCATTACCAAAATAGTGCAAAATACGAAAAATCTAATAATATCCAAAAATCTTCTAAGAAAAGAATAACTCTTTTAAATCCGGAATAATCTTAATGAAAATACAAGTCGTTTATCGTTCCAATATGCATAATATAATGTTTGAAATATAGAATCTGTATGTTTTACTCCACTATAAGTAAGATTTACTCAGATATACTCAACTAAACAATAAAACACACATTCATATGGAGATTTTATAAACACACGATTTTCAAACTCCATAACCTCAAAACATGATTATAACGCTGTTTTTTATGAAATTGAAAATTTTACAATTACAAATCTTCCTGTAGAAGGACGCAATACCATCATAAACATGACATTCCTGTCAAAATAATAGGTAAAAGTGTCAAATTTAAACAATTTGACCTTGTCTTTGAACAGTTGTCCTTGAAATAACCTTGAAAATGAGCTTTTGAGTCAATGATTGGGATCGCATCTGTAAGCATTGCTCAGTAACTTGATACCAAGGATGGGTCAAGGTAGAGGATGTTGGTGTCGGTTCCTGTAAGTCATCATTGGATTGTAAGAGGATCAACCCGCTTGAAGGATGGATGGTTATGATTGTCGGGACGACAATCTGAAAAGGAGAGGGCAATGTTGTGACCGAGCTCGAACGTTGCGCGATTCGAACACCGAGAATCGCGCATAGCAATCCCTAGAAACGAGATCAACGACGTCGCGGATGTTATTGTTTATGTTTAGTCTGATTCTGATAGCTGTTGAGAACAGTTGTGTTTACGTTCGAATAAAGAGTCAGAGTTCAAGTGTGCTTTTCTATAAATACGTGTTGTCATTCTCATTACCCGAACCCGATCATAACAATATATATTTATTTGATAACCAGGTCTATATGTATATAAACAATATATCATACTTATATATAATATACATAATATCTACATATTTTGTATATCCTCGTTGATTATATAATGAAGTTCCATGCATTCTTAAGGTTCAACTCATTTGCTTACATCAATAATTTAGCTAAAATACGTAAATTGACGATATCTCGAAAACAGGAGCCAATCGGATTTCGATTCGAACGGATTTGAGATGTACATTCATGCCCGAATACCGCCCCGCAACCCGATTTTATCGTCATTTTGGTCAAACCTATCACTCCTTCCTGTCCACCGTGTGGTGTCTTCTCTCCTTGCTCCCTTCCTCTCGAACCAACCTAAAAGTACATACAGAGCCTATTCATATCCTAGAAAGTAAGCAAAATGGTATTAGAACAATGCCTACTTGGTTTTATGTCTTGAAAGGCATGAATGGGTCCACCTTGGGCGGAGCGGCTACTTCTCTGTATGAAGTCATTCGATCGCATGTCCAGGATTATATCTATTTCGTGTAGAACGTAAAAGTTTTTATGCGCCGGTGTAGGCAGATGATTTGGGTAAATGGTAATATAAACGATTAAGTTTTTTCTCCATTTCTTTCATTTTCTTGTAAATACATTTTTAATTTTCTTTTTTATTTATTTTTTAATAATCTATTTGATGGTGTAATGTAATTTATCAAACGTAATTCTACTGATCATACTACACGCTGTGACTGCTGCCACAGTTTTCTCATCAACTGTAGCAGTTTCGGATACTAAGCGTAAAAATGCGTCTTTGGCTACTATACGATCTGCCTTTATGCGATCATCATTTTTAGCTTAGGCAATATCATGTTCACGGCAAAAATCGTCTAAAGGATTAATGCCTCTATCACCACTATCTAATCTCTCGATTAAATGTGTACCCGGACCGCAAAATCGGCACCCTGGAGGATGTAACTCAAATTTCACCAAATCGATTAAAGAATCGATCACTCTATTATTTCCAACTTGATCTTCCAGTACCTCATTCTCCTTTTTACTGGACGTAACTGGATTCAATTTTGCAAGTTCTTGTTGAGGTGATCCTTTTTAAGTATATTTAATTTCGGTGTAGAAATATGTATTTCTTTGTAAGGAGCTACACAAGTTTCGTCTGAATATTCAGGATTTTTTCTCTTGCTTACTCGTCTTTGTGGGTTAATAGTTGGAGTGTTCGCACCCTGTGTTATCGCTTTCTGTTTGTCGTGGTGTTTCCTTATTCGCGATATTCCAAAGCCGGTCGTTCAGTATAAATGCACGAGGTATCGTTGCTTCTCGAATAACATGAGCAAACCTGAATATCCTGTTGATCACGCTCTTTTTCTGTTTCTTACAGCGTCGTTTACAAGGTCCACGATATTCCCTTTAACACTAATGCCATCTATAGTTATTGCGCCTCGTGTATCCCATGTGATATTGTTAGAGTTGCGCAAACTTTGAACGAGTTGCTTTGTCACTGCCTGATATTTTGAGAGGTACACTATGTACGATGAGATTGTCAAATTCTTTCTCCATCGATATCTCGTCTCTCTTCTACTCCATATATCGCTTTTATGCGTTGTGTATTGCCATCTATAATATTTGGTATATTCTGTGTACAGCTGTTCGTTTTATTACACTCTTCATTTTTATAATACATATAGTGTTATAAAGCTTGTTGATACATAATGTATTTTTCAGGTTCATCGGTAATAGTTGAAGAATTGAATATTCTATTCATCACTTCGTCTAGTCTAGTTAATGGTGTGCCTGGAGTTTGTAAGGATTTAAAATTAGAATCATTACCTACACCGGAAGATGATAAATACTGTTGCACATTATCTATAGATTCACGTAGAATTAGAATCATTTATCTAGCATGATCCATGCTTTTATAATCGGTGCCAATATTATTGGTATAAAACTTTGATTCTGAATAATTAGCCGTTTTTTACTGTGTAGACTTTCGGGAGATGTACCCAATTATCACAATAAAGAAACGTATTTATGTACTTTACTTTTACGATTTTTACTCAGAGGTACGTTGCCGCGTAATATATTAAGAGCACATTCACAAATGAGAATCACGAAATTCTTATCAGCTTGACGAAGTAATGCAATACGTACTATTACGATGAAACAATGCCTTTAATATATCAAAATTTTTACGCCCTATATGGGTTTTCCGAGCCATTACAAGTATACGACTGGTACGTCGTTACCCAGACCACCGCCTTCTATCTGTTTTCGCGGGATGTAGACATATTGATGTTTGTCAAGTAGAAAAATACAGGTGCGAAAACGCCAGTTGTCAGGGGAATCTTGTAGTAGATCAAATAGCAAGTACGAATGTGCAGTCTTAGTTGCATCTAGATAAGCCTCTTGTATAAACTATGGGTTATCAGGACTCACCCGATGCGCCAAGTATTGTATTTGAGATTTATCACGAGGGTTTTTCAATATAACATTGTGACTAGAGTTTAATGAAATTTCGCGTTAACCTTGATGAAACAAATATGAGTAATAAACATTATACTTAAATTCCTATTATGCCTGCCCTTAGTAAAGAGGTTTACGATAGCATACTTCCAGCAGCACACGATGACTCACGCATTAAATCATAGCTTATCAGCAGTTTTGGTCTTGGATCGTCAGAGTAATCGGAATTCTTTGGTAGACATTCATGAAATTCAATATCGCTACCAAGCTCCTTATAAGCAGATTGCCATTCTGATTAATAGAGTATTATGCGAAAAAGTGAATATCCGACATGCTATCGGAATATTTGAAGAAACTTTGTACAAATTCTATTTTTCCACACGAGGTTGGACCTACAATACATATATACAAAAATATATAAACATTATTTTACTGTAAATTATTTCATATAAATAAAGTTAAAGATTGATTTCAATATAAACTGTTAATGAAGCATGTGCATGAATGTTTCCACCGGGTATCCATTATGAAGACTAAACACTTAGAAGGCTAGCTAATGATTTATAACATGGTTATGAAATCCGCGATGATCGAACTTTAAGCATTCAAGGTGCATGCGCTAACTTGTTTGTTGTTTGCGACGTATCAAGCTATTAGATATGCAGGAGTGAGCATTTTTTGCATCAATGACATATCAAACTTTGTGATGCATGTACGCGAATTGTACTGTTCAATAAGATACATATTATAATCCATAACCACCGCCGCCGAAGCTGTTAGTCACCTATCCCTACAGTCGGTATTAAGTCGTCACGTACACACACGTGTATAACATATATACATAGGATTGGTATTTGGGATATTCAGAGTCATAATCTATTTATCAATTACGTAGTTTAAATTAGAAAAGTAATGATGGGTTTTATCAGATATTTCATAATTTTATAGTTATTTAATACGTTTTGAAAATACAATGTCGCGTCATTGGCAGGCACAATAACATTCACATTTACTTCGGAACTGGTTAGTAATTCTATTAATCCTTGCGGGTGTGCTATGATTTTTGGCATATTTTCTCTGTGACCAAATTTACCCCACAAACTATTTAAGCATAATTTTGACACTGATCTCAGCCCTGGATTATTATTTATAAGATTTTTATCCAATTTTATCGCCTCTCCTTCCTCAAACATTGAAATATATCGATCTATCGCATTAAAATCATTGCCACTACAATCTTCTTGAACATTTTCTTTAAGACATGTACGACACAGTGGAAACATTAATTTTCCATGCATTTTAACAGGTATCACAGGATGATATAAATTCTGGGGTGGTAGAACTCCACAACGTTATAAATATCGTTTTCAATATTAACAAACCTACGACACTCTTCTTCCCCAATATATAACTTCGGGTGTCCTATAGAGAATTTACCACGTTTACAGACGTATGGATAGAGTGAACAAACATCAACATACTTAATTTTCTCAATATTATTAGCTCCGTGTACTTTCACCGTATTTCCTATTGTTCCTCCAAAGAAAACATCTCGTTTGTTAAAGGGTGCACGGGTAATATGATCTGATTCTTGTAAAATGTTTCTCATATTCTTATTTTCGGAATACTCTTTCTCAAACTAACATTCCCATTTTTCTATGAGATTATATTTTCCTAATATGATTTTTTCTGAAATCCTACACGTTCGGTCGTATCGGTCATCTAATGTCTCTCCATTCATCAACCGATTATCTCGATTGATTCTGTGGCACCTCAGGCATCCATGCCAATGCCAACCATGAAATTGTAACACTGTCCCTTTACTGGTGAGAGCCCCTTCTTCTGGTGGACAAAGACTATCTACAATAGGTCCTTCGGGTAACCTTTTTTCCCGATTACGACCAGCATGTTGAATCTCTCGATTCATAACTTTCTCCATCCAAGTTAACCATTTTAATGCTTTAACCGACTGTTTATTTAAGTGTCTATATTCATCTTCTGGAATAATACCAATTGTATATTTTTTTTAATTTTTTCCTATACACGCGCATGCAAGTTGAAGCGGTGATTGCACACGCGACAAAAGGATCTACATTTGCAAGATTTAAAAATGTTTCGCGAAATGCTAAACATGCTAATCTTAAAATCTGTACATCTTTTTTACAATATTTAAAAAATTCTGTTTTAAATCGGAAGACATATGACCGATTTCATCTCAAATCATGCAGGCCGACAGCACCTATCTCTCAGAATCAGCTCAAATTATAGTATATTATTCTATTCGGAAAATAAGCGTATACGTATTTTTTGATTTTTCGATAGCATCAAAATTGCATGTGTTATGCTTTTTTCAAAAATGACTCCTCAAATTTCGTTTCTCAAAAATCGAAAACTTTTTTCTTTTTAAATCGTTCTAATTCGTCTTTTTATGGATATTTGAAAATAATTCTGTACATATTCGATGCTGTTGGTGATACTCTTTCGATCTGCCAAGTTCAAAAATTTTTTACAAAAAATCAAGGATGATATGGCATTTTTTATAAACAATAAAAAATGCTTTTTACTCAAAAAAGCCATCTTTTTTTTTACTCAATTTTTTTTATAGATAGCTAGTCCCAATACCTATATGGTCATATACATGACATTTGGAATATTTTTGTTTTTTAAGAGATATAATCGAAATAAGAAAACAATTTTATGTACCCCTAAGTATAATGATTATACGTATATAGCAGAGCAAGAATCTGTGCATTAGGCGAATACGTGTACGATTATTTATATATGTGTGTGTGTACACCATAGAGGAGTATAACGCATGGTACTAGAATTCTCTGCAAGGTGGCTAAAACTCATATTTTGCTATCACGTAGATAATGTTAGTTATTTTAGCTTATTTAAGGAACCGGGTCTAGTTATCTTAATATATATAGTATTACTTATACATACTAAGATTTCTCTTGAATTATGGCTGAAATTTATTCAACAAAGAGGCGCAAGTGTCCAAACTTTTTTGTATCACACAAAAGAAACGTATATGATGCCACTGTTAAATTTAGAAAATTGGAGAATTTAGCAGAACTTCTTCGACAAAGTTTTCCTAACAAAGCAGTGCAGAGTTCGGATTATGTATGCTTCAATTGTTATGAACGCGTTAAAAATATTGAACCAAAGGAAATAATTGATGCGATTCATTCAGACAATTATACTGACTTAGAACCCCAGAGCGGATTGAGCATTTAAACGAAACCTTAATTTCAAGTTCTTTTGGTAATGTTTCGCAGGGAGAGTTGTTTAAAAGGAAGAGAGGTATTGATGATTCATCTGTACAAAGATACATTATTAGAAAAAAATCAGAACTAGTATCTTCATTCTCATCTGCAACTAGCTCAAAATTGTCAGAAGCATACAATGTTTGCATTGATGAATCACATGATGATTTGACTCAATGCTTCTGCAATGAATGGCTCAATAACTTGCGAGAAGCAAGATAAGCAAAATAACAGCGCTTGAAAATTGTGACAGTATCAATGAGAAAATTAGAATTTTAACGTTACTTCCTTCGTCATTAACAAAATCTAGTATTTTATCAGCATTTCCCGAAGTAACTGTTTATATGATTGACAAAGCAAGAATGCTTGTAACAACTGAGGGAATATATTCTGAACCTGACGCGTATACTGGTCATCCATTGAACGAAAAGTCTACAAAAATTGCCATGGAATATTTTCTAAACGATGACTTTAACTGTACACGTCAAAGCCCTAATAAATGTGATGTTGTGACTGTTCAACAAAATGGAAAAAAGAAAAAAAAAGAAAACGTTATTTGACACGCAGTTTAAACGAGGCGTATAAACTTTTCAAACAAGAAAACCCAGACATAAAAATCGGTATAACAAAGTTTTATACATTAAAACCAAAGTTTGTTATGTTGAGCCCGTCGAAGGAAGTGTATCTGTGCATTTACTGTGCAAATTTTGATTTATACGTTATTAGTCTAAATAATTTCCTAGGAGGCAAAAATTCAGACCTCGATAGAGTTCGTTCTACACTTTTATCGGCAATTGTTCGCTCCAATTTGTCCGATAAGTGTCTTTTTCAAGAATGTACTTTATGCCCAGGTTCTGAAAATATCAACCTAAGTTTGTTTGGATTAGAGACAACTAATGAACATGAGGAGATTGTTTTTGCTATGTAGGAAAATGACCATCTTGTGAATAAAAGATTAACAATCTCCAGTTTTTATTATACCAAAAAATTATTATTGACCCATTTAAAATTACAGACGGTTTATCACGCATGTCCTTTCTTTCCGCTAAATATTTAAGGATGAATTGATTGTCAAAACCTTGAGCATTATGTGCAATGCAAATAATTTGATTAAATGTTTGTCTTTTTTGAAGTGCTAGATCTACTAACTGCTTTACTGGATTAATTTTTAATATAAATTTACGAAATCTGCATTGAAAACAATCATTTGATATATCTTTGTTCTTGTAACATGAATTACAAACTTGTTGTACGACACACAAATTTGGCACATGTATTTTTAATTTATCATCGCCTTCTACTCTTTCAAATTGTTGTGTTTCATAAACGTAGAATAAAAATAAAAGTTTCGATTTTTTATTATGAACTTCTATTATAGGCTCTACGTAACAAAATTGTCCGATGGGCAATTTATCATTATAAAGTTTACAAAACGTAAAGCCACATTGATGATATTTTTCATCTTTCATGCGCACAGTTTTACTACACTCTGAACAAATTTTAATACTTTGACAAACGGAGTTTTTATAATCAAAAGATTTTAACTTTTGATGATTTTCGTAACAGGTATTACCGAAAAAATCTCTATTACAAGATATACATTTTATTTTTATACTTGTGGTGTAACATGGAGGTTTTTGTAAACATTTGTGACATTTTTGAGAACATCTATGATTTTTTTCATGAACATAACTTTTGTTACACGTTATACAATAAGCTTTGCTAACTGCAGCGCCTACTAAATATATTGAACCATATAACCTTCACTAGTTACAAAATTTGTACCGTCATAGAGAGGTCTATCTCCACTACTAAAAGTTTGAAAAGAATAGACAACGATAGCGGTATTCTTCGGAGCATAATGACTTTGAAAAACATGAATTTCATTAATACCACAGCCCAGTCCCGGTATAATTACATTTTCATCACGTACACGTTGTTTCGCACATTCACCCTGGTATTTTCTGGTACTATTTCTAATTCTGATCCACTTATTTTGGTATGTACCGGAACGAATATAACCGCGCACACTATGCACATATGCCACTACTAATGAGCGTGGTAAACAAAGATTATCAGTGTTGTTGATTGTCAATATCGATCTTTTAAACACAGTTTCATGCGTGAGTGCAACACGACCGCGACCTTCCGGCATAGATACTATAGAACAAGTGATTTTAAACGTATTGTCTATATCAAAATTATCTGCACTTTGTATTACGCTTTATAACATATCCCAAATATCACCCTGTTGCAAATCACTTATAGGTCTGAAGGAAATCCATGCAGATCCGTGAATAAACCTTTCAGACTCTATGGTTATACCATTATAGTCCGTTGGTCTTGCTGAACTACACAGTTGTTTCTGTAGCTATTGCATGCATTTCTCGAACCATGAAATGATATTTTCATCAGAAGGTGGTGGGCGGATTTTAATAAGTAACCACCTACTGTCTAATCCAAAACGTCGGTAGTGCTGTTTTGTGTCGCTTTGTATAATAATACGTGGCTCTTCTTCTTCTTTCTCCTCCTCCTCATACTCCTCTTCCTCCTGCTCTTTTTTTTGAGCAGTTGGGTCGATGACCATTCTACTTGAACCAGCACTGAACTGGTAGAGTGCAATAGAGTCATTGTCTTTCCGTAAATGTTCATCTACAAGTTAACATAGTATCATTCTTAAAAATAAAATACCAGTATAACATTTTAAGAAATGTCTAAATAAAGAGAAAATTCTTACGTTACCGACACTATGTCTCTTAAGTCTGGGGTTTCTATTATGAAACATAAATAATAAATAATAAAATATTCATAAACTATTTTAAAAATAAAATCAATACTACTGCTGTTTGAATCGGTGGATGTGACAGATTCACTAGAATCACTGTCACCTGATTCTCTTTCGATAGAATTGTCTCGCAATCCACCACCACGACCAACACTGATACAGTTTACGTCATCTACAAAATTAGGGTATAATTATTTAATACAATAAAATTCATAATAATAATATATACAAAATAAATTCCTTTTCACAATATTTTAACAATATAAAATGTACCTATTTCTATAGCTTGATTCGTGTCATGTGGATGATGCGACTCTTCATGTATAATAGTATTGTTTGTATTCTCTAAAAATAATTATTTTATATATATATATATATATACTTATACATATCAACATATAAATATATTTATAATGCCATGAATATGTAATAATAATTATAATATGGCAGAAGAATACAATAAAGACTGTTTATTTAAGCGAACGAATAACGGTATCTGTTTATTTATCGAATAAGCACTTATAATTGAGGGCTGGGATCAGATAACTCGCCGAGTGCTAAAATCGGGTAAAACAAACGAAGGTCCCATCCATTATAACCATATCTTAATTATTATATTTCGAAGTGAATCACGTAGGGGATTTTTAATAATTTGATTTAAACAATTTTTATAAACAAACACGTGCCTTTTTTTCATGAAAATTTTTAATTACTTTCAATTCACTGCCAAATTTGCAAAAATCAATATTTTCAAAATCCCGTACGTGATTCACTAGCTATTAACATCAAGAATCTGTGTATTTTTTTTTGTTCCAGGTTGAAATGTGCGATACACTGCGGAGCGCTTCCGAT
The DNA here is from genome assembly GCA_949152435.1 of Gastracanthus pulcherrimus. Classification (NCBI taxonomy): domain Eukaryota; kingdom Metazoa; phylum Arthropoda; class Insecta; order Hymenoptera; family Pteromalidae; genus Gastracanthus; species Gastracanthus pulcherrimus. The sequence goes on along the minus strand of OX424573.1, from coordinate 110,585,186 downwards.
GCAAGAGGCCTCAAGATATCGGCTATAAATCAGCCATTTTGTATTTTTTTACTCAAAATTTTTTTTAAATATACTATAATATTTGACTAATAATATATCCAAATATCATTTCTTTATAATCTTTCTTTCCATTAAAAAAAATACCCAAAAACGCTTTTTTCACTATTACAGTGGTGTTACCCCTTAAGTTAGTACTCTCGGTTATAGAATTACCATTCAGATTTTGATAAAACTCAACGTACTGGTACATATTAGTCTAAATGTGTCTCAGATACATTATTGTGGAGCCAGAGTATGTGAGAGAAAAGTTATATACATTGCGGTAGTGACCGTTCAATTTTTGTGGAAAGTTTTTATAGTAAGAGATGAATGTTTGACGGACATTTATCACTTTCGAAAACTATGATTAGGTACCTGTTAGTTTACAAATAAATTAATTCAACACAAAAAAGGTGCATTTAACTTAAAAAACGGAGTCAAAACAGCAACTGTATTAATTTTTTAAAATAAATATGATCGTCGTAATTTGGTGTTAGTTGATTTGTGCGATAATTTAAAGAAAGTTCACCTCATTAATAAATAAGAAATTGAATGTAAAAAAAGTGTATATATTTTGACTAGTTCAATATCGAGAATATTACCTTAAGTGGTAATTTTTGTCTATTCAAAGATCATTTATTTATTTGTTTTTTTTAATAAAGATTCAAAATTAAAAAGACATTTTAAATATAGCTTAATGTTACAGATATATATGTTCTATATATAGTTCAGTAAAAATAAATTATTATTGAAATAACATATATTCATTGAAAATTAATCCTGTTCTCAAGAATGTTTTTCTTCCTAGGGAGGTTTTCTTAATTTCAAATCTTTATCAAAAAATGACAAACATGACCCTTTATTCTTTCGGCGGTGTCTACGATACGGATAGAGAATCGAAGTTAATTTGAAATTCTGCTTGAATTTTTCCAAAAAAGGTAAATTCAAGAAAATTATAGCTTATTTGCGTTTCTTTGAATAACGTCAGACCGTAGTTACTTTAAAGGTGCCGCGTCTACGGTTTGATGTCACAAGGATTTTGAAAGCGCTATATCTTCTTAAATTTTGGATATTTTGCAAAAATTCAAACAGTTCACAAAAAAGTATGCTATAATCTATCAAAATATGATATAAAAAGTTTTTTTTTTATTATATTTTCTTAAAGATTATTATCTCAAGAATATCTACACAAAAATTCATTAGAATCGGAGCATTATTTGGGAAGTGATGCGTGTTTAATGTATCTAAACTCGAAGGAACTCCCTCGTTCGCTGCTCGTATTAGCGAGTTTTGCTGCTAGTATTAGTGAGTTTTAAAAGTAGGCATCTGCCTATTGGACTGCTTAGAGGCTGCTACGGAGACATAAAGATTACTTTATGCCCCCAGAATCGATGATTCAATGTAAGTTGAAAAATATCTATGTTTATTTATAAATAAGTACACTCAAAATTTTAAACGCGGTTTTCTTGAAATTACGTTTACTGAAAAATGCCGTCGCGGTGAACATGATATCTCGAAAACTACTTTATCGATCGATTTCAAATTTTGCACACTTGTTTTGTTGTCATATTGACCGGTACTTGTCTGAAGGGTTTATTATTTTGATGAAAAATTTTGTTTCTATGCCACAAGAACCAAAATGTAAACGTTAAAAAATAGAATTTTTGATAAAAGTGCCACCATTTTTTTTTAAATTAAAATTTTGCTAAACCCTTTGTCCAAGTGCCGACGAAGTAATTTTCAAGATATCATGTTCACCGCATATGAAACGCGTTTTGGTTTTTTTGGCTGTCCATTATTTTTGGTTATTTTGTCATGAAAAAATTAATCTAAGTACTTCAGGATATGTACTTTAACATAGGATATTGTTTATTTAACTAAAATTTATTCAAGTTAAAAAATAAATTCTTGAATTTTTGCTCTAATTACTAGGTATAACCCCTTAATGGACAAAAATGATTATGCCGTTTACGACATATAAGAGATCAGATCGAGTAATTTTTTAAAATATAGAAGTCAACAACATAGATACATGTAAAAATGTTTTTAATTTTAGAAATAAAACGGCTTACTATGCCTGCGTATTTTCTGTAGGCGAGAAATCAATTCACAATTGAGTTCTCTGAACGGAGAATGGCACATACCTCGAGTTTAACGATTAAGTATTGTCTAACAACCACGACTTCTGATATCGCTGAAAATTCAAATTAAACACTTGATACTAGTAGAAAATTAAATTTAGCAACTTTTTTTTAAGACCAATTTTTTATCTTGTTTAGTTATTTAAGAAAAACTCAATTTTACTTAAAAAAAAATATGACGCATTTTTCATTTTAACTCGCCATGATTTTGCTTAATAAAAATATTAATCTTCAAAAATTTAACTCAATATTGATTAACGTATTTTTTATGATATCAAACATTAACCCTTAGCGGCCACACCTCAGCCAGGCCACATAGCGGCCACATGGGGTAACTCATTACCCCACGCTAAAAAACCTAGATATACAAGACATATAGGTGTTTTAACACTTGTAACCGATTGTTTCATGTTGGTTGAAGTGTTCTTCAATATTTCTAATGATTTTTATCGATCAATTTATAGATGGCGTTCTAAAAACTGGTCAAATGTTTTAAATGTTTTAGACCTCCAATTTCACTTTTTCTGAGCGTGGGGTAACTAGTTACCCCATTTGGCCGCTAAGGGTTAAACTATAAATGTATAAAACAATTGTACTTCCAGTGATTTCATAAAAATTATGAACCAGTACCAGGCTGGTACTGGCTATATATAAGCTTTATAACTCATCATCATTGTTCCGCTGATTTGATGGCTTTATTCGGATTGTTATCATTCTAAATTTATACTCATATTCCTAAGTACAGTATGTTGCTCCCTATCTAATTAAAAACACTAAAAAGAGAGAAATTAAAATTATAATAAATTTGCCTAAATTTCAAGCGTTATTGGTAGCACATTAGCCACATTATTTTACATCCATAAATAGAAATTTAATCAACAATTTTATAATTATGTTGCAAAATTTATTGTCAATTGAAAAAGTTGTTAGTAGATGTTGACGATTTACTGGGATAAACCCATGATTTCCTGTGTTTCGAGATATCATATAAAATCAACTTTTCGTCTCCAGTCCTGATTTTGTGCAGAAAATCTTTTTTCTTAAATCTATTCTTTTTTTAAAAGAGCGGTGTCGTACTTGCTTTCTTTATTCTCAGGGCTAAGAATATACGCAACCCATCTACATTCTTTTTGTATTTTTCCTAGCCGGTGCAGGTAATGAGAAATGGTTTGTTGAGTAGCTTTAAGCTGTTTAACAGGCTCCTCTTGCATCAAAGTCACCGCTTCGAAATCGTTGGTACCATTTTTGCCCGTTTTGTGTGACGCAGCATCTTCACCCAAAGCTGAGCAAATTATTTGTGCACCTTCAGACGCATTTTTTGCATTTGAAATGCGAAGAGAATGCAGTACCTCAACTGCTATTTGTCTATCAACATCGTTTACTCGACTGTATTTTGAGGTCACATAAGCATCATTATTGCAGGAAGTGATGATTTTCCTTTCAAAAGGTTAAAAGTATATTCCTGCTAGACAACTCTCTTGTAAACTAAATATTATTTTATATTATTTTATATTATTTACATTATATAAAAGTTATCTAACATGGACACAATTTTAAATTTTGGTATAAAATCACTCACATCGAGTAAAATACATCATCCTGCCACTCCTACTTTTTTACAATTATACAAATTATTGTCTATATTCAGTATTTTAAGGCCGCCACGACATGGGAATTGTACTGTAGACGAAAATTAATTATCTAAGACTTTAATTCTATTATTGATTTAAAAAAAATATTCAAAACTAAAACAGAATCTGAGCTGGAGAAACTGAAAAAAAACCGCAGCTAATTCATTATTTCAGTTTGACGAAGCTGCCAGCTTTTTTGCAATATGAAGATATTTATTCTATATAATTGTGTGGTGAAAGATCAATATGATTTTATAAAAATTACACTACATTAATCATGATATTTTTAACATAAAAAAGAAACAGATAAATTAAAACTCAATAATAGAAAAATCGAAAATAGCTAAAACAACACTATATTATGCATTATATTTACTATACTTATTTAGCAGATTATCCTACACTCACTAGAACATACTAATAGATAAATAGTAATAATTGCTATTAATGTAGCATTTACTACTACAATAAAAGTAATTATTCCGATTGTGCAACTAATTCCCGCCATTACTATACGAAATAGTAATTTTTACCAGACAATTACCCTCCGTGTAGTTACGTTTTAAGATAGGTAATTTTATGCTTTTTATAAAGAACTTACAATAGATTTATCATAATATTTCTAATATACCAAAAAACAGAAAATCTAAAACTTAAAATACGCAAAATCTAAAAATCGTTATAAAACAAAAACAAGTCAATAAATCTTGAAATTACTTAAAAATGTTGAATCTTCATTTTAAAACTATATAAATGAGACCTGACTTACAAAAAATTACCGGACTATTCTCGAGATATAAGCGATAAAAAAATTTCAAAAAACTCATAACCTCAATATCTTATTGAAAATTATCTTATGATCTGAAAAAATATGCAGGTCATGAAATAGTAAAAAGTTACCTTTTTGTAAAGTTTCAGATACAATGCTTCTGATTTACTTCAGTTATCGTCGGGAAAGAAAAATTGATTTTTTTTACAAAATTATTTTTTTCTTGACAAAAGAAAAAGATCAAGACTCAAAAATTTTACTAAACGTTCTTCTCTATATTCCTAATCTGAGATTTTTTTAAATATTTTCCGTTATATGTTTCCGAGATAAAACCAGACAAAAAATGACGTTTTCGTGTGTAACAAAAGAAGGGAATAACTTTCCGGTCGGAAAAGTAAAATAATTTTATGCTCAATCACATTATATTTCCCTGGATCGATGATATTATTTCTAAGGTATTAAAAAACCCGAAAAACTAAATTCCAAAATCAAAAAACAACGAAAAAACAAAAACCAATGAAAAAAATATTATTTATATCCACGTCCATACACACGCATACGCACACGCACACACACAGTCACACGCACACGCATACGCACACACGCACGCACGTACGCACGCACGCACGCACGCACGCACGCACGCACGCACGCACGCACGCACGCACGCACGCACGCACGCACGCACACACACACACACACACACACACACACACACACACACAGACATCCATACAGACATTTTCTAAAAATAGTGTATTTTGATTTCTTAAGTCTCAATACATGTTTCTAACAAGTTTTTAGTAAAACTTTTTTCTTTACATTCACAAAGCTTCCTATTTCAGGAAGCAAAATATTATAGAACTATGAAGTTATGTTTATACAAAGGCTCGTTCTCTGTTCTACTTAAGGTCTAATACAAATTTATATTTATATTTCGTTAATTATTAATTATTTTATACGAAAGCACATGTCTATGAAGGGCTTGAACCACTGTAGAGCACGAAAAAATAGGCATATTTCGGGAATTTTTTTTGGCGCAATAAAGAGATTAATCGAAATACTGTACAATGGGGTTTATAATACTAGTAATGAAGTACAGACAATATTTTTGTCAAGTTCGTTCATGACAAAATGGCGGCTGCATTTCTCCGTCGGTGCCTTTTTTTATTAAGAGTCCACGGCCGGAAACCTAACTCCCGAAATTTTTTACCTGGAACAAAAAAACGTTCTATAGAATAGCAAGAGACGTACGTAGGATTTTTTCGATATATTGATTTTTCACGACATGGTGCACTTTTGAAAATAAAGTTTAAAATTTCATGAAAAAAATCGTCACTATACTGTTTATAAAAGGAAACTATGCAATAAAAAAAAATCCTACGTACATCGCTGAAGAAAACAATTTTGAATATATTTTTAAAATTTCAGATCGATCGGTGAAGATTTGTTCCAGTTATGTTTCCGGCCAGTTCAAAAAAGTGGTTTCAAGAAAAACGCGTTTAAAGTTTTAAGTACTCTAAAATCATATTATATTCTTATACACCTTTAATCTGCGATGCCTGCACAATACACCAGGCCTTCTAGATTGACATCCTCCGCCTCTTTTTCCTTTCCTAAGGCTTTCAAGTCGATTCAAGCCTCTCTTGCACCTTCACTCAACGATTGTTTCGCTCTCTTGATGCGCTCAGCGTCCACCTCCATGCATAGATTATAGCTGTTTGGACCAATTGTCATGCCCATAGTGTCGATTATGTACAAAATTGAGGAAAATCATTGAACACACAAGTAGCAATATTTGTGGCAATATCTAATACTAATTCTCCACTAGATAATGATTTTGGAGCCATCGCCCATACGGTCGAATTGAAACTCTTGTTGCTGTTCTGATTAAATTCAACGAAGTAACGAGTGCGAAGATCATCCTTACTCAATTCTTCGTACACTGGCTTTACAGCTTCGAAAACTGCTTTGTGCATAGGTGGTTGGTGTTGATAATCGCCCAAACTGTTTGTCGCTTTCGCTTTTTCCAAGTACACCATGAATCTTCTCCAGTTGGGCATTTGTCGTATTTTCGATTTTTATCTGTAGATAATTTATGATACAATAATAGCCCATGTAGCGTACTTCATATTTTCAATTGAATCGCAATTTCTACGAATAGCTAATTCGTAATATACAGAACGTTTGTCGATAAGCTAGCCTGTCAATTTTCCTTTTTCTCCAAGTCCTTTTTTTAGCTTTTTTCAAATTACGGAGAAGGGTGCCCATTCGTTTCTGGACATGATCTATACATTCTTTTTTCAGTACTTCACACGATTTACAATATTTTGATTTTACGATGACATCTATAACTTTGCCAGTATATCAGTCAATAAGAGAAACCAATCCATACAAAGATGAAAATCCACGTTTTCGCCAAGATCCGTCACCCGATACCGTGAGTCCATTTTTGTCTCCTTTCTCAGCAGAAATTGCTTTTTCTTCTTTCGCTGCATTCGAAATACTGTTCTTACAAACAGCTTATGTTATACTAGCAATGTTTTTAATGACCTTGTCATAAAACGATTGAAAAATCGGGCGCGGCAGTTCCATAAACGCACAAAATTTTGTTATTTCGCGTAAACCAACTCCAAGCAATCGCTTGACAAGCACAATTTTGCGGTTAATTTCGTAGGCATTCTTAACATATGGGCAACTTGGTATTTCTGTTTTTCATACTTATCACAGGATACAACTATTTTAAATCCCAAACCTCGTTTGCTAATTTCAGTGAACTTCACTTCCGAATAGCACACTTTACAAACAACGACGTTCGACATGGCAGCAAAGACTGTGACGAAGTTTAAGAGACGATAGCCAAAACTAGAGTCCACTTCAATATCGTAAAAATCACGCTGCTTCAATTTCTTTGCCGATGCGCTGACATTCAAATCCTCGGGCGCTTCCATTTCATGTCGATTTTACGGTCGTCCGCGTGACGCTTGCGGTTTCTTGCTGAATGCACTGTCAGTTTTTTATCCTCTTTATAACGATCCGCTTTATCATCACTCATGGTGAAAATCAATTTCAATTATCACTGTATTATATGAACTATTATTCGAATATTACAAAACTTATACACGAAAGCAAAGCGTCGTGAAAATAACGTCCTTTTCAACGATCGATCTTCGCTTGATTAACGTTTCTCCGACGTTATGCACATGTATATTACTAATACTAACCCCTATAGTCTTTCAGGTAAATTCTTAACATTCTAGTCTATTCGTACTCCAAAATTACAGCACGCGCTATGATCACAAAAGGCGCTCGGGGCATACCTGAGAGGCGTTGCGGCAGAATTGAAAATTTGGACATTTAGACATTTTTTCTGCCCTCCATCTTTTGGTATATCACTTTTAAGACCCTAAAACACCTTTTAAGCAAAAAGAATTTTTCGAAACCTTTTAAGCAAAAAGAATGTTTTGAAAATTTTACATTGGTTTAATCCCTTAAGGTGATTTTAAACCCCGCGTTACTGGTAAATACGGGGAACCACTTCTTTCATTTATTTTTCAATTTTAAGAAAATATCTTTATGGAAAGTTGTTTTTTTTATTGGAACGATAACTTACCATAGAGATAATTATTCAAACTTGAAAATGAAATAAGAAAAGTGGATCCTCGTATTTGTCGATGACAGGTACTTTTAACATCACCTTAAGGGGTCTGTTTACCCGCAAATCTACTTTATTTATTTTATCAAATTACCATTATTTTTTTCTTGTTTCTATTAGATGACGTATGTAAAATGTAGTAAAAAGTGACATTATGCGACTAAAAATACCGCTATATGTTTGAGAAAATCCAAACGTTGCTTCAAAATGACTTAAAAATTAGCCATTTTGAAAGTGTAATTGGCAATGAAATACAGATTTTGGTGAAAAGTTCTGAGGTATATATGTTCGTAGATACAAAATGAAGAAAAATACGGACGGATTTTTTTAAAACTCAAAATAAAAAAAAAATTACTTATTAGACCAAACAGGACCATATAAAATCAGTTTTTTAGTGCATTTCTTTTAATAATTGGTTTGACCTTGAAATCTTTTGTAATTTTTAAAAAGCTTACGTAGCTTTCTTGCTTACACAATGAGAATACACTATACATAATTTCAAGTTGATCCGTCAAAAGCTTCATCGCCAATCCCACTTTGAATCTAAAAAATGTTCGAATTCTTAATTCTAAGATAATTAAAATTTTATTAAATAGGAGTAAAAAATTATATTTACAGGTTTCAATTTTTTTGGCAGTTCAGTTTCAATTTACTAAAGTTTCATAACTGTTATTTAACCTTTTTAGGTTAGATAGATAGATTAGATAGATTAAGATTTATTTTTTACAGGTCAAGAATACATCGTCATAATAATTGCATGAAGTTCTTCGTGACGTACAACTCATATCTATTACTTATAACTTAGATCACGGAGTCGTATCACATAGTTTGCAGTCACTCACATAGTTTGCAAATTGTACAATGTCAGTATTTTCGTATCTTAACTATCGCGTCAAAAAATAAAATTTAAGGATATTAATATACTTTAAAATTAGCTTAGATATCACTGTTCAAGTTTGGCCGCAGGTCACACCCCCTCTACTAGCGCCTCAGCCATGTACCTGCGCATCGTCGCCTTATATGTAGTCAGCGATTGAAGGTACCTAATGGTGCGCGGGGGCGAGTTTCAGAGGCGCGCACCTTGGGCACTGAATTATTTAAGGCCAACGTTAGTCCGTCACCCTGGAACTGCAAGTTCCTTGGGATCTCTGCCTGAGGTCCTGGACTGATTTTCGTCAAAAAGGGCCGCAAGGTACGGCGGTTATCTCATGACAACTGCTTTATAAAGCAGTACCGCCGCAAAGTACGCCCTTCTATCTTCCACATTCAACCAGTTCAGTTTCCTCCTACAACTTATTGATGTTATACCCGGATTAAAAAATAATAGCCTTAGTCTTTCCAACATTGAGGCAGAGGGCGTTCTCAGAGGCCCATGCTGGCACTGCTCGTGCTACAGCTGATAAGCGTTTCACACTCTCATCAAGATTGTCCCTGATTACCTGCATGTAGGTTTGCAAATCGTCAACGTAGAGCAAATGTTTGACACTATCTGATCATTTTCCCTCGGGGTTTTTAAGAGCTGCGGGTAGTTCGCGGAGGTCAAATTGTATCAAACGCTCTGCTGAAATCAAACATCAGAAGAATGGTTAGCAATTTCTTGTTATTATTAATATCATCTCTGATGTGCTCTGACAGACTCAATAGTGCTGTTTGTGTGCTACAATGCTACCGGAAACCAGTTTGGCGGGGATCGAGGATTTTCTTGGATTCAATAAACTCGGAAATCTGCTCATAGACAATCTTTTCAAGAACCTTAGAGAAAAAACTCAAAAAGGCAATTGGACGAAAGTCCGAGGCGGCAGATGGAATTGCCGTCTTCGTAAGAGGCAGCAAGTGAGCTCTCTCTCAGGATCCAGGAAAGACTCTAGACAGATAGGAGTTAAATATGTTAGCCAAGTGATGACTTATGACCGGAAGGGACTTTGCAATAACACTCTGGGGAATTCCGTCCTCTCCCTTTGCCTGCGATGAGAAATGAGCGACAGCCAGGACTTCATCCAAGAAAGTGACTTCACTAAAACTGAAGCCATCATCACTGGCCTCAGATAAAATGCCTTCCAAATTCGCATCGCGCTCGGTCTGAGATACGGATGCCTCTGCAAAGTGGCGTTTAATTCATCCGATGTGAAGCCATTCAGCTCCTCTTTAGCCTTTGACAAGAGACCAAGGTTACGGAGTTCTTCCCAGATGTTTTTATTGTTATTCAGAGCTTCAAAAATTCTGCTCTGGCTGTGAAGATGTTTAATCTTCGCTACGACCCATGGCGGGTAACCTTTATTTTTAGGTCTAAATTGCTTTAAGGGGCGAGTTTATCGAGGACAGTCATGAGGTTCTTCCACCTTGGGAATCCTGTTTTGAATAGGTTGAATGACTATATTGCTCTCTGGTGGAAATAAGAAATCAACAATATCGAATTTCAACCAAATTCTTTAAATCCTTAAAATGTCGTATAATTCGAAAAAAAATTTTGGGCTATTTTAGGAGCATATTGTTATACTTATCTGTACGTAGTATGATAATATTTGAAAATTTAAAAAATGATATTTTTTGTATTTTTGACGATTTGTCAGGTAAACGGCATCCTTAAATGGTAACTATTTCGTGGTAATTAAGCTAAGGTAAAACAGTATTTGCTCGCGGTCGATAAATAAAATCTTACTATCCACAGTGCATATGCAGATACTGACTGGCTTATAATTTTATTTTTATTTAAACCATTAATAATAAGAATAATAACCGGAATTGAATTTAATTTCATTGATAGTTGAAACTATATTCAAAATTGGCTATTAGGTGTTTACCTTGCATAATTAATTTAGTACTTAAATTACATAATACGCTAAATGACAAATTTTAATAATAATAAATCTATCTACATAACTAAAAGTTCTCAAATCTGACTCTTGATGGTGACTGAAGTGAAGAATGGAATTTTTTTTTAATTTCCCTATGGCTGGAGGCCCAGGACATAATACTTTCCTACAGTTTTTATGTAAAATAAACATATCATTAACATATATTGACATCATTTATCATATATAATTAACGTGAAACCTACTTACTGACATCTTTATGTCGCAGCTAAGATCAAGACATTTAATTTGAGGGGTCTAAGAACTTTGAAGGATATTGTGGTTAATATTATGCCCATTTTAAGATTAAAAATAAATTTGATAGTAAATTTAAAATTATTAAATGTTCAGAAAAAATGCATCTTTAAGTCACAACGAATAATTTTGAATTTACCACAAAAATTTGTTTCCAATATTAAAAGGCGCATAGCTTTTAACAGCATTATTCATAAAAACTCATAAAACCCTAAAATTGGAGGTGTAAAAAAATCAGGTAATAGGGTTTCAAATAATAATTGGCAGACAAATATAATGGTGAAATATAAAAAAATCTACGTAAAAAGAAAATTAGTCTAAAATATAGCTACATCCCGCCGGAATAACAGCAGTTGTTTATTTACGTTGAATCACGTTCGTAAATACGTCAACATATCACACTGTATTAAGCCGTACGTGGCGAGAGTCAAAGATTTTCAGTATACAATTTTAAGATCGCACATTACGATTTTACTTAAATTATAATCACGGCGCAGGTGCTGATATCATAGTGGTGGTCCAATGCCTTGTCAGCGAAATCAATCGATATTTCTCTGGATGGGGTGTCCCTCTTTTTGGCGTTACAGCAGATTTCGAATCGCGCTACGCTGGCCGTCAGATAATTTTACGAATAATTCTTCACTCCAAGACAAAACTACAACATAAGCACGTTTTTAACCCTTAGCTGCTGCACTTCTGGCGCCAGCTACATATTCATCTATTTTGAGTAAAATAATTTGTTTTTTGCGATGCAAAAAATTATATTTGGTCTTAAACTATTGTTTTATAAGATAGTATATGTGGCTTGCAAAAAAATTTCAATTTAATATGTTAAAAAAAATATAATTTGCAAAAAACTTCGAAAAATGTGTGGCAGCTAAGAGTTAATATAAGTACCTCGTTTTTAACTAAATGACACCTTTTCACGATATCGAGATACAAATTCAAAAAAATAAGACTTATCCCGTTCGCGGATAGATGAGATTTTGCACCTGTTCATGCATATCAGTGCGGGCGCAACAACCGCCTTCTCTGACTGCAAATTGCGCAACGCTTGCAGCGCAAGCATATGAGACGAGTCAGCGATAAGTGGAGCCGGACTACGATGTACTTGGCCTGCATCGTAGACGTTAGCTCCGTGGTGTGAACACGAGACCCGCACACTGGGGACCTGGGAGGCCACGATCCATTACAAAGATCTTGATCTCAACTTTTGCGTGAATGTGTAAATAGGTAGGTTTAACGTAAATAGCAGATAGTAAATTATGTCAATGAATGGTAATGTCAAGTTTATTTATTAAAGCTACAAGACTATTCGTAGTTGATAAATGTTTTTCCGCTGCATAAAAACTATTTTTCCTAAAAGTTTCTTCGATTCAAGAAATAAATTAAAGGTTTTACCAAGATAAAAAATAACGATTTTACTTTGATTAAAATTACTATAAATAGAAATTGCAGAGGATCAAACATAACCTAAAGTTGTAAAAGTGCACATGCGCAATAAGCTATAAACAGGACCCATTTGGAATATTTTTGAACCGCACATTCTTTTTTGTTAATGTAGGCCCAAAAGATAAAGAATTCCGAAATAATAAGATAAAGATGAAGATAAAGATAGTATAAAAAAGTTTTCAAGAAAACATGTTAGCAATTTGATTTGTGAGATCTGAATCAAAACATACTATTGTAAAAGATTTAAGGCTTCACAATTTAGAAAAATTAAGAAAACTTTAATTTTTTTATGAAAATTTGAAATAAAAAAGAGTTTTTAAGGGGGCCAGTTTTAGTTAAATTCGGAAAAAGAAATTTCTTTTTATCAACGATACAATATTTTTTATAACACGTGCATAAAAAAGGCTCTTTTTCATGCCTATAAAGTGAATGTAAAATTGAGAATTTCGAGTGTCTTCGAGTAGCGGGAAGAAAACTACTTTTTCTCCTGCTCCGGCGGGAGAAAAAGTAAAAAAAAATCTTTTTAAAATTTTTAAATTACATACAATTTAAGAATGATGATAAATTTTCCAGAATCTGTTCGATGAGTATCTTGACGCTGACCAACTTTACAAAACCTACCTTCTTCTGGTCTAAAAAATGACTAATGTGTGCATGATTTGGAATCTAGGAGGGTAAAAAATCTGAAAATTTTTGAAAAACATACTTATTATATTAATTATCCCTAGTAGAAAATTAATCTAGAACTATGTAGATCTATCTAGTTTGCCAAGGAAATAATCGAGGGCCTCGATAAAACTAGATAATTTTCTACCAGGGATATTAGGTAATTTTTTCAGTTTTTTATCGTGGACTAAACACAAGCTTTGAAAAGTCTCCAGAAAGTCACCTCAAGGTGGTTCTGTACTCAAAAAGTCAAATTCTACCAGCTTCTGAAACAACGCTCTAAATTTTAAGTACGTTAAATATAAGAAAGTTATTTGTGCATTTTGAACTTTAATTAATCAATATAATTTGGGTTTATTAACAGATAACCATTTCAAATTATGAAAAAAGGACGAAATATACGTTTATCATCGCGTGCCATTCGCATACAATTTTTTTAAATGCTTTTCTACCACATTTTTTTATATTTTTTAAACACAAATAAAAAGATTGTATGGTTTACATTTTCAAAATTCTTTTTTTATTTTAGTATCAGGCACAACAAAAAACGTTAAAATAAACGTAAAAATGTACTGCTTTTGAACTTTTTATTAACTGATGAGTCGCTTATATTTCAAATATGAATTTTATGAGAAAATTTTACAAAAGTTTTGAAATGACAATTTAATAAGTATTACCGAACTATCTTATCAAAAAAATTAAACCTCATGCGCATGGAGCATCATGAACATAAAAAAATGAATGTCGAGAAAAATGCATTTAAAGTTTTTTTTTCTATGCTACATAATGTTAATTACTTTATTAAAATCATTATAACTTCATTTAGTTTTAGAGTTATGATATCTATGAGGTCTTAAAATATTCATTTGATTATAAACTATAATATCACCCAATAAAAATATAATTGACTTTATTAGTAATTTTGGGTATAGATCCTTAAAATCGGACGTTACGGAATGTATACAAATATTAACATGATTAACTGATAAGTTTGAGATAAAGTCATCAGGGATCGTAAAGGATCTAGGAGTACTTACGTTAACGGAGTGGGGAAATTATATTGAGCAGTGTAATAGGTTATACAGGAAAAGACAAACGTCGATTGTATTTTTAAAAAATAGTTTACCGGTTCGGTGTGTAGAGGAAAGATAGCGGTTAATAAAAGAATATCACGATTCGGTAATAGGTGGGCATGCAGGTACTAGTAAAACATATAACAAAATAGCTGGCGAATACTACTGGCAAAATATACAAGTGGATGTACAACAATTTGTACGCGGATGCGCTGGTTGCCAGAGTAGCAAACTAGTCCAAGTAAAAACTAGGTTACCTATGATAATAACAGAGACCCATTTGATAAAATCTCGATAGACTTTTGCGACCCCATTACACTCACGATAAAGCGGAAATCAGTACGTACTTGCGATGCAGGATAATTTTAGCAAATTTTGCATACTAACGCCATTGGGACACGCAACCGCCCAAGAGGTAGTCCGCGTCCTAACTCATCTGTTATTTTGGGACTTCGGAAAAGCTCATCATAGATCAAGGAGCGCATTTTATGAACAAAACGCTAGAGGAATTCGCGAAAATCTTTCGTATAAATAAGTTTCATACGACCGCATACCACCTGCAATTGAACGGTGGGATAGAATGCATGCACCATATCTTAAAAGAAGATATCAAAATGTACCTAGAAGGACATATAGAATGGGACGAATTAGTTTCCTTGGCCCAGCAATCCTATAATTCCATAGGCCACGACAGCCTCGGCTATTCACCGCACGAAGTAGTTTTCGGACAGCGCGCGCGGATACCATCTAGTTTCCCCTCGCGAGAACATTTACTAACCTACGATGAATATCTAGCCGACACAATGGAAGCCCTAGCTCAGCTACGAACCTTAGCAGCTATGAACTTGACACAGTTAAAATTCCGATCTAAATATTACTACGACAGAAAACTGAACGTTCAACATTTCCGATTGGGAAAAATGGTATATTTATTAATTGAACCAAAACAGGGAAAGTTTGGTAAGGAATACGTAGGGCCATATGAAATCATAGACATCGACTTCGAAGAGCAAAATGTTAATTTACAAAAAAGGAGAACGTACCTGAGTCGTTAACACGAGTAAAATCAAACGTTCGATAGACAGTGTTAAGAATAAAACTCCCCCTCCTATCCAATTAATGGACACACACCCGGAAGAAAATAATGACTAACAAAAAAAAGAAAATTAATTACCCATTTTAATAAATAATTAAACCTAGGCTAGCGAGGCACAATAGAATGTAAGGCTACACTGAATAACACACTATCCACAATAACGAAATAATTAAGATCTCCGTGGCCTCCGGGTGAAAGGGACGGCTAATTATCATATTGAACTAATAAATTACTCTAAGTACACACTATCCCAAATTTTTTTTGTCCGCGGCCATCGGACGCCGACGGCCAATGCAATGCAGTAAATAGCAAAAAAAATATAAAATAGGTAGTAAAGGATAAATGTAATAGACTAATAAGCATAATATATACGAGTAAATCAGCTAGTTACAAAAAATTACTAAGAATACGTTAATAAGCCCTTTCGATTTTATCAACATCCGCGGTCCATTAAAGACGCCATCGCGATAAAATAAGCCGGGATCGCCAATCATATAGACAAGTATGCATAGTGTATTCATAGAAAAAGGTTAAGTTATAATAAATATATAATATACAGAACATTAGTAAAAACTGTCATTAAATTAATAAGTTAAGCAATAATCTACAAATTGAATAAACAAATTGATAAACTTTAATTAGTTAATAATTAAAACAACATTTTCTAAGACAAGAAAAATAAAAAAAAATTAATAAAATAATTAATTAATAAATTAAAAAATTAATAAATAATTAATTAATCAATAATAATTATAAATATTAATATTATTTATATTAATTATATGTATATATATATATATATTGTCACAGACACACACGTGTGCAACGCTTGCAGCGCGAGCATATGAGACGAGTCAGTCAACAATAAGAGGAGCCGGACTACGATGCACTTGGCCTGCATCGTAGACGTTAGCTCCGTGGTATGAGCACGAGACTCGCACACTGGGGACCTGGGTTCTAGTCCCGCCGTCTACTTTTTTCGCTGCCTACCTCGTCTCCCATTCATCCGTAACATTCTGGCATCCCTTGTGCAGGAGAAGTTAATGTAGAAAACTCTCCTGAGTGTTCGAATCAACGAATTCAAGATTTCCACTTTACCCTCGCATTATTCCGCCGATCTTCCCACAGACATGCACGCGCCTCTGAGTCCACAGGAGACCATGCGCACCAGGCCTCTGAGCTGTGTGGTAAAGGCAGATGACTGCATAAGAAAGCAGCACTGCATCGGTAAGGAAGTTCGGAAGCCGAGGACGGCTTCGCCTCAAAGGGGGAAGTGTCACAGACACGTCTGCAACGCTTGCAGCGCGAGCATATGAGACGAGTCAGCGATAAGAGGAGCCGGACTACGATGCACTTGGCCTGTATCGTAGACGTTAGCTCCGTGGTATGAGCACGAGACTCGCACACTGGGGACCTGGGTTCTAGTCCCGTCGTCTACTTTTTTCGCTGCCTACCTCGTCTCCCATTCATACGTAACATTCTGGCATCCCTTGTGCAGGAGAAGTTAATGTAGAAAACTCTCCTGAGTGTTCGAATCAACGAATTCAAGATTTCCACTTTACCCTCGCATTATTCCGCCGATCTTCCCACAGACATGCACGCGCCTCTGAGTCCACAGGAGACCATGCGCACCAGGCCTCTGAGCTGTGTGGTAAAGGCAGATGACTGCATAAGAAAGCAGCACTGCATCGGTAAGGAAGTTCGGAAGCCGAGGACGGCTTCGCCTCAAAGGGGGGAAGTGTCACAGACACACGCGTGTGCAACGCTTGCAGCGCGAGCATATGAGACGAGTCAGTCAACAATAAGAGGAGCCGGACTACGATGCACTTGGCCTGCATCGTAGACGTTAGCTCCGTGGTATGAGCACGAGACTCGCACACTGGGGACCTAGGTTCTAGTCCCGCCGTCTACTTTTTTCGCTGCCTACCTCGTCTCCCATTCATCCGTAACAATATATATATATATATATATATATATATATATATATATATATATATATATATATATATATATATATATATATATATATATATATATATATACGATGTGCGCCTATATACCACTGCATATAATATAACGAGTATAACGCAGTGAGTATAATGCGTATAGTATAGTGCGTATACTATAGTCACTCCCTTCGTCCCTCTGGCTCTCCACAGCAGGCAGTCGCACTGCGCTGTGACAGTTGCCTGCAGTCTGCCGCCTGTCATTTTCTATTCTTCATTAAACGATAACGATTTACTATATAACTGTTTATTCATTTCTGTTGCCCTACTACCTATTATTACAACATTAATTCATTTTTTTTTAATACAAGGTAATCAAGGAGAATTGTAGTGAAAGGTCGATAAATAAATAACAATCAAAGTCAATTGGAAGTAATTCGATTATATTAAAATGAAAATACCAGATAATACATACATTAACAAGTTTGGGAAATGAACATATTATTTTACTTCATGAATGACCTTCATCAGCAGCTCTGTCATCAGTCTCAGCAATTCTTTCAGGCGACATCGGCACGGTCGGTGCCTGTAGATAATGACGTGGAAGTACCAGTCCCGATCTTCGGGGACCTCGGGCAAATAGCATGCCCGTTGTCGCATTGGCAGAACTCAGGATAGATAAAGTCTTCGAACATGCAGCAGGTGAAAATCTGCAGGAGCGACGGACCAGACCTCTGAGGTCCAGCAGTAGGCTGACCAGCTGACACCGCAAGCGGTTAAACGCAAGAAAACGGCGGGCAGAGCAACGGTCCGGGCAACGGGTCGAGCAACAGGCGGTGCGGCCAGTAATGCAGCAGGTGGACGACGGTGGTACAGTGGACGACGGAGTACTAGTGGAGTACTCGGTTCATTTCCTACATCGGTGCAAGCCTGATTTAAACAAGCTTCCGAATAATTCGGAGACATTATCGAGGTTATCGAAGGGCTGAATCACACCCAATTCCGGCCCTGAGAAGAAAAACCTAGTCTCATCATCGGAATCCGAATCATACCGAGAGTTGCAGACTCCTAACACGTTGCTGAGGCCAGTTCAAATCAGGTTGAGATTCAGTAGACGAAGCATTGGTATTGGTATTAGGTTATACTGTAATAATAGAAAACAATAGGATAATGTCATAGCTACAAAAAGAAAATATATAGAAATTTGGAGAAAGAAATGAAGACATTAGAAATTATACATCTTTAGACTCAGAGACGACTAGTGTTTCGTCACTCTCGAAAGATGAGCTCCCCAACGACACGCTAGACTCAGTATGCGCGATAGAAGGAGGGGATACAACTCCGCCCAACGAAGCACAGTGCGCGAAGGAAAAAGAGAAAGTCGTAACATGGCAAATCCAATTATCTGGACTTATAATCTCGGGATAGCTCCACGGTTGATAATGACATTGGTAAGAAATGTCACCCGCTATTACTTCAATGGCCAGATTACGTATCTTACCGCGAGGACGCTTACTACACACACGCTAAAACCCTTTTGTAGCAGAAACTACAAATTGAATGCCCATTGGTACACTAATAAATCTGCTTAAACATATATTCGAAACAACTTGGACAAGGCAATATGGTAGAATTCGGTTCTTCCATTGGCATACGTAGCAATTCATCTTCATTAACTTACTGCAGTTCTCGCTCGGACGAAACCGAAAGACAATTACTCGAATCATCAGTAGTTTGCAACGATATTGAACGACTCGCGGGTTCATTCGGTAAAGAATCAGGTTGGGAAAAACCGATAACAAATCGGATACTTTGCGTGACCAATTTGGCAGCGAGACAACTTGAGCTGGTACCAAAGATCCGACCAATCGCATTGCAACAGGTTTATCAGTTCGCAAAGAATCCTCTACCAGTTGCAGCATTTCGGGTGCTTCTAAACTTCCCGAAAAATCGAAACTTTGTAGCGCAGCAGGAGTTTCTGTTGGCGATAACGGACTATATTGACGCGGCACTTTTGACCCTCCCTCTAACCATGCATCCTCTACCAGTTGGAGCGATTCGGGCGCTCCTGGACTTCCCGAAAAATTATAACCTTATAGCGTCAAAGGCGCTCGACGCGACGCTTCCAACACTTCCAATAACAAAGAATCCCTTAGCAGTTCAGCGATTCGGGCGAATCGTTATGACATATCCCGTCGTAATCGTTGGCGCTTCACATGACTGCTTGCACGTCGTCGTTTGTGCTATAAGTAAAACGAGTTCAAGCGTAAGAAAAAGAAAAATGTTATCAAAAATATCACGAATAACCGAGAGACCTAATAGATTGCATTCGTAACGCTGGCTGGTCTCGGCTAGGGTGCGCTGAGCATGTCCTGGTGTCTCCTCTCCATACTCCAGTCCTTTAGAACCAACCTGAGAAAACACGCATCGAGATTAGAAAGGAAGAATATAAGCAAAATGGTATTAGAATAATACCCACCTGATTTTATGCCTTGAAAGGCATGAATGGATCCACCTTGGGCGGAGCGGCTGCTTCTCTAGATACTTTGGAGGTCTGCAGCATACACCCTAGAAAACATAAAGCTGAGTTAGTCTACAACAGACATGCACATCAAGCTGGACCTCTCTTACCTGGTTTGGAGGGTTTGCAGAGGCAGTGTGGTCTCTCAGGTGCAGCAACGTAGCTCAACTCATAGCCCACTCCTCCATAACAGCAGCAGCAGCAGCCTCCGAAGCACTCGCCAGACACCTAGAAACAACATAGCATTAGCAAGGGGAGATTACAGTGATATACAAAACACTAATCTCACCTGATAACAGTGGCAGTTGAGGAATGCAGGGTAGGAAGCTGCATGTAAATATAACCTCTTCGAGGTTAACTGTGCCCACTGCTCCTGCTGCAAGTACGCAGTCCTGGGCCTTGCAGCTCTCGTCTTCGTGCCCCTTCGTCGGCACCGTTGTCCAAATACCCCTCTTGCTGCATCTCTCGTCGCACTTCCTCGTTCTGGCCACTCGTCCTTTCTCGTCCTCTCCAACACCGTCTGCAAGCCGTCGACTGCGTGCCACATAGCGTGACGTCACCGCGAGCAGACGCTCCCCTTTCCTTCTTCTTACTTCTTTTTCTTCCTCACCAAAGCATGTGCTGCGCCCTCAACCGGGCTCGGTCCACACTACCGAAACCCGAGTGTAGCGCCGCGGAAACGAAGCGACAGCTCGCTGACTTCGTACTGAGCCACGTTCGCAGACACTTCGATCTTTGTATCAGCTCCGTGCGAAAATATAAAAACCCGCTTGTTCTGCTCGCGAATATATATATAACCGCTTCTATACCTCGACATTCTTGTCGACCTTGTACCGTGTGTGCCGACCATTTTGTATCGTCGAAGGAGGCCACACCGGATTTGAAAAGAGTAAGTTGCACAGAATATTATTATGCTTAATAGGTACACACATATATGTATATATTTATATAGATATTTTTTGTAAAGCTAGCGTCGCGTGCGTGTCGAGCATCTCGTCGCGCCGCCTTTCCACGTATATTTCGCCGCCGTATATTCTGTTGAATTCGCGTCCCTGAGAATTAGCTTCTTCCCCTTTCGATCATTTACCGTTTCCCACCGTACCGCCGTGCTCGCCGTAGTTAGTTTAATTGCGTAAATAATTCTATGTGTCGGTAGAATATTTGTAAAATCGTGCTGCGAATTCGCGCAGCTGGCGCTCAACACCTTGTAAATTTCATACTTTTACCCTAAATTCCTGTTTGTGTAATTTATTTAAAGTCTCGAATAAAATTGATGTTAGAGCCTGCATATGCGGTGCAATAATCTTGGCTAGTATAGCTAAAATTATTGTCATAAATTAAATTGGAAAAAAAGCGTAAGAAATATATCAATTAATTCCAAAATGCTCTGCAGTCTTCTCTTATTTTGAAACTATAAAATAAAAATTTTTGCTTCCATATAAAGGAAGTTTTTTTTACAAGTTATTGGAGTAAACGCTTATTTTTGTAATAAAAATAAGGGTCTTAAGAAAATGTTCTTTATGCACACTTATTAGACAAAATCTTTTTTAAATAATTCAAGAAAAATTTTAACTATGAATGAAAGTTAATATTTTTGACTATGATTAAACTCAATTTATGGTTTGAAATAAATAAAACATTCTTTTGATCCTACGCAAAAGTATAGCATAGATTATGAATAAATATTTAAATTGTGTAAAAACTTAATCAGTTTTTGCATATCAAGTTACAGTTTTTTCGATTGTAAATAATAAATTTTGCAACAGTAAAATTGTTGATTAAATTTTATTTTTTAATATAATAGTCCAGGAAGCAACAGAACTTTTCACTACGTCATCGAACGTAAGGCCGGAATACGCTTCAAATTAAAATTGAAATCTACAAGGAGAGTGTTTGACGTGCGGGTCGCGAATTTTGATGAGGCTTTGAGAGCGGTTTTCTGGTGCCTAAAAATGAACCCCAGCACCCGTTGTTTTGCCTAACGAGCCACCCCTGTTATCGAAATATAGCTGCACATTTTTCCTCAGAAAAAATAACGCTTTATTTCATATAAAATATCAATCTCTTGCAAAGTTATTAATTGTCTAAGAAAGTGATAAAAAATACATGATTTTAATTTTATTTTAAATCCCTGATTTTCCATGCATTTCTTATTACTCTTTTTAATAGATAATAATTTTACAAGAGAATAATATTTGTATACCAAATAAAGCGGGAATTAAAGCTCTTTCGTTCTACTTTTACCTACTTTTGGATTATTTTTTTTAGAAAAACTTGCGGAGATTGATCTATAGTAGAGATACCATTTTTTTCACTAAAAACGGGTATTTAGGGCATAATTGGCTATATTTCGATAACAGGGGCTCTTTAGGCAAAAAGGTGGATGCTGGGGTTCATTTTTAGGCACCAGAAAACAGCTCTCAAAGACTCACCAAAATTCGCGACCCACACTTTGCTAAAAAATAGCTCTAACCCGTTTTTCCACAAGTGGACCGAAAGTGGTTAAATATGGCTATTTCCGGGTTTACCTTGCCATTGAACCACTTCGTCATTGAACTTATGCAAATAAATAGCATTTAACGATACAAAATAATACATGAAAACGAAAAAGAAAATTGTTTGCCTACACCGACCAGGGCTTACCCCCAGGCAAATGGGGTAACAAAGTGACATTTCCGAACTACTTACCTACTTCATGGAACGTAAGGTTGATTTTTTTAAGTAATAGCCATGTGTACATAATCTACAGCTACAGTATGTATTAAAAAGTTTAAGTAGTTTTAGTAGGAATCTAATTCATTAACTTTTAGCGGAAAATATGTTTGAACAATCATTAACAAAGAATAAACATTATTATATACATATTTTTACTTACGCTATCATGTTTCAACATCGAGACATATTCTTTATTATATTTATTATTCAAATTAGTAACTCTGCTATAGCATCGTGGACGGTAACCAACACTTCCAAAACATTCCGGTAATAATTCAGTGTCATAGTATTTCAAATTTCTGATGTTTCAAAATACAAGCTTGTTAACAGAATTTGCAAATGTTTCTTTGTTAAACTGAAGAACTTTGTCTTCACCTCCGCACAAAAAATAATTCATGTTCATTAAACATGCACAAACCGATACACTGTTATGTAAAAAATAAGTCTGGGACAAGTCTGGCAAAAGTCTGGCTCAAAAAGTCTTGCAAAAGTCTGGCTTCGGAGACGATCCCAGACTTTTGGCAAAAGAAATGCAAAACCAAAACATAGCGTTCCGCCATTTGAGCAGAAACCTAAATCTTCCTCTCTTTTTTTAAATTTTTAAATTTCATAGATGATTGCAATATTTTAAAAATGTTTCCACGGTTTAATCGCAAACTATTATTTTTTATGATTCATATTACGATTCATATTTCAATATTAACAATAAGTGTAGTGTCCTAATTACTTGTATGTAAAAATAAATTTTCGTGACATAATTCAACAAAAGTCTGGCATATAGTCTGCTATCGTCTCCGTAGCCAGACTTTTGCCAGACTTTCTGAGTCAGCCTATTTCTAGACTTTTCCCAGACTTATATTTCTACACGGGTGCGAAATCAAAATACGATGTTTACTAAACGAGGTATATTATATTCGTAGATTGATGTCGGAAAGTCAAAAACCGTCCTACGAATCCTATATAGAAAAACAAATACTTAGCGTCTCTAACCATCTTTCTTACTCGTATTATGTATATCTTTACAATAACAATTCAGATATCATTTTCCGATGGTAGAAAAATCTGTCTTCTTGAAAATTGTGTAGTAACCATTTACTGTAATCAAAAACGTTTCGTTCACCGAATATTCATATAGTTCAAAGTTTAACTTCGACTATATTTATAAGAAAGGGACGCTCAATGGCTCAAGTGATAAACGCGTACCTTTTAAGACAATGGCCGCTCAAGGGGCGTGGGTCGGAATCCCCGTAGGAAGCTTTGTAATAGTAAAAAAAAGTTTTCTTAAAAACATCTTAGAAACATGTTTTGCACCATTGGAAATCAAAATACACTATTTTTAGAAAATGTCTGTATGGATGTGTGTGTGTATGCATGTATGCATCCCTCTGTATCTCGAGTAATCGACGATAAAAATTAATGTTTCAGGGCTCAGTTTTTTGTTTTTGACGTACAAAGGGGGCCGATGATTAAATTTTTTTTATTTTTCGATGCTTTTTTGTTTATATTATCGATTTTTGGGTGTTAGTTTTTTAGGTTCTTTTAAAGGTTAAAATTAATATAATCAATTAGAATAAAATTCATTTGAAAGAACTTAAAATTAGCTATCTTTTCCAACCCGAAATGTTTGATATACACGAAAACGTTTTTTTTCTTTCAAACGGCGATATTTCGGAATCATATTATGGAAAATTTTTAAAATATTTAAAAATTGAGCTGAAAAGGTAGCGGTTCTAAGGTTCTATCATATTTTGGCTGAGCTCTATATCTCGGGAATGGCATCTCGGGAATGTTAAAAGATAAATTATAGTCGAGATTTATGCCGAGAAATTTAACGCTTTCACTGGATTTTATAGTACATTTTTCAATACAGACTTCGGTGTTACCTGGAGTAATATTTTTATTATTAAAATGCATAAATACTGTTTTTACATTAGTTGTTTCTAAGCCTATATCATACAAAAAAAATTTTAAGATTTTTGAAGCTTTCTGTAATATTTTTTACCTCTTTCTACATTTGTACACTTGATGTAGGCTGCTAGATCATCAGCAAATTTAGAAGTTATTACCCGTTTTTGTAAACCACTAGTTATATTTGTAACGTAGATTATGAATAGGAGGGGGCGGCTTAGAATGCCACCTTGTGGAACACCTTTGTGAACAGTTCTATGAGTTTCTTCCAACGAGTCAGAACAAATTATTCTTTCATGTGAGATAAAGTGAATAAATTTAATTAACGTAGTAGAACAGCCAATGGAAGCAAGTTTTTGCAATAAAATATCTATATTTAAATTATCAAAAGCACCTATAACATCTATGAAGACTGCAAGAACGTGTATTTTTTCTAAGAATGCTTCTTGAATTTTTAATATTAGATGTAAAATATTGTTTATGGTTGCTTTGCCTTTACGAAATCCAAATTGATTCGCTGGAAGAATATTGTTAACTTCAACCCACCACTGTAGTCTATTTTTAACTAACGTTTCAAACAGTTTACATAGGCAAGATGTTAGAGCAATAGGCCGAAAGTTTTACTATTAGGTTTGGGTACAAGGTATATAAAAGAGTGTTACCGAGTTTGCGGATAGTCATTATTTGCGTACATTAGATTGAAAATGTCTACAAGAATAAACTTGTGTTTGACTGGAAGTTTTTGTAATATGTCAAAATCTATGCCATCTTTTCCTGGCGATGATTTTGTGTTTTTGTAATCTAGGGCAATGTTAAATTCTGAAAAACTGAACGGAAGATCAAAAAATGTATTAGATTGACTAGAAGGAAAAGCTTGAGGATCTGACTCAGCCTAAGGAGAACTTATTTTGTTTAGCGCAGTTTCTATGTTTTGCTTTTTTTCGAAACTATCAGTATACTTTGTTGATTGGACTTTTATCCAACGATTTTTAAACACTTTACATTTATTCCATACGTACTTTGAGCTAGTACGGAAATTTAAACTAGCCGCAAACTTTTTAAAACACTCCTTTTCTCCTTTTTTCCAAAGTTTTTTTGAATTAAGCATATTTTTTTGTAGTTTATCAAGTCTTCTAGTTCGAACGAAAATTCCCATTTTGAAAATGAGCACGTTTTTTAACCTTATTAACTTAGCGCATTCAGCGTCCCACCATGGAAATGGGTTACTTCTTTTAAAACGGTGTCTTTTTTCTTTGAACTTTGGAGTACAGTTTTTTATAGCGTTGGAAATTATTTCAACAAATTCATTATATTGTTCACTAGGAGATTTTCGAAAAAATTCGAAGGACAAGAAGTTATTGTAATCATTATTTAGGATTTCTTGAAATTTTTTCCAATCCGTGTAAATAGATTTTAATTTAAAGGTATTTTTGTATAAAACGATTTTTCAGTATTAATATTTACAAAAATTGGAAAGTGATCGGAGCCCCAGGTTTCGTCTAACACTTTTACATGAACGTTATCTGAAAGATTTGAATTTGAAAGAACTAAATCTATGTTAGATTTTAGTTTTGAGCTTGTATCTATATGTGTAGATGTGTTGTCATTGTGTATAAATAAATCATTTGCTTCGATTGAATTGAGAAATCTAGAGCCGTTTGTGTCATTATATCGGCAATTCCACACAGTACTATGAGCGTTAAAATCGCCTAAAAGAAGTGTGTGATTATTATTTTTAACATTTTTTAGTATTTTATCCCAATTATTTTGTATTAGAACGAAACCTGCAACTCTATAGCACGCTATTAGATCAAGCGCAGGATTTACATTGTCTATCTGTATACTGTAGAGTTCAACAGATTCATTAGGTAACGCTAAATTCAGTTCTTTAAAATTTAAGCTTTTTCGAATCAATATAATAATATCACCGACTCTACTGTGTTTTTTGTCCCTCAAGGTGAAATATCCTGGGCACTCGACTGTGTGATTTTCATTTAGCCATGTTTCAACACAGATTAGAATGTCTATAGGGCTATTCTTTAATAGATGCTCGAGCTCTTGTTTACGTTGAATAAAACTTCTCGTATTCCAGTATCAAATTTGCAGCTTCGAGTGTTTGTATAAAAGAGCCATTATAGAAAGTGGTATTATTCTTGCGTGGAGCTTTCGTCGGATTCTTCATCGGTATTTACGTAATTTACATTACTAATATGTTTTATGATTCTGTTTATATGGTGACGTAGATTTTTGTCTTGTCGTGCGTGCTTTGAAGAATAGATGTAAGCATCGTAATGTCAGACGTATATTTTAGAGCAATTTTACATATGTTAGATTTGTCGTAACTTTCATCAAGAAAATTTACAAGACTATCATAATTAAAAAGAAGTTTGTTCAGAAAGTTCTATTTTAGTTTTAGGTGTTGTTTTCATTTTTTTTTGGTAGTAATTTTTAATTTTGTTTCTTTAACTGCGATTTTTTCTTTGTCATCTATAGTTAAACTACTAGTCGTAGAAGTTGTACTCTTGCGTAGTCGCTTAGTCTCTGCTGACGGAGGAAGATTTCATTCGAATCTTGAGGTGTAGTAAAATTTAAAGAATCAGTAACGTTATTTTCTACAGTAGAAGTTACTAGAGAGCTGTCGTTTCGATTGTAAGCTGCGCTCAAGCTATTACCAGTGCTCAAGCTGCCATCAAGAGTAAGCGCTTTGTTATGATGTTATTGTTTACCTTGATCGTCTAAATGTGTGCTTACATTTTGCGTGCCGAGTTGTTGTGGTGTAACAGTACAATTTCTAGCTATATGGTCTTCAGCTTTGCACAAGAAACATTTGATCGCGGTATTTATGCTTGGATATACGTAGTATGAAATATCTTCATATTCAATTTTCAAAAATTCTGGTAAGTTTTCAGCGTTGTTTGGATTGATGTAGGTTTGTATTCTTGAACTCAATACGTGTCTGTATCCGTCTCTATTTATGGTAGCTTTTAATGATATGACAGGAGAAGCACACTTGATATTCAAGGATTTAAACGCATTTTCTATTACATATGCTGGAATGGGTGGAGCAAAGTTTGAAATGACAACTGTTTTTAGCTTTGCAACTAAATGTCGAATAGGTACTTTCTTAGCATTGATTTCTAAGAATTCAAACCTTTCAGTAATTTCTTCGACCAATTCTTTATTTTTTAAATATAGATACACGATTATTGGAAATTCTGGAAGAATAAAGAACGTTTATTGGTTCTATCAGATCACCTATGGCACACGTGTAGTCTGTTAAAGTTCGACCTTCAGCACATTCCAGAATAATTCCTTGATTTCGCTTAGGATATACTTCACTTTGCGCAATTTGTGAATAGTTAACACAATTGGCACTAAGAACTTTGGATTGAACTTTTTCATCTTGACTATTTTGACTAAGAAGCAAAACATTAGTAGAAGAAGGTGGACTTTTGGTTAGAAAAGCCATCTTATAAAAGCTCTGCTTTTATGGAAGAAAACACGCGATCACGAAGAACGGGAAACACGTATAGCTCAGGGCTATAAGCCCCACGCACACACTTGTGTTTAATATTGCTCTGTAATTATGAGAGCTAATATACACGTCTGTACTGATCGACGGCTCAAAGCCGAATCAATATGTATTTGTAAAGAGGAGGTCAAAAACTTTAATTTAAGCCCTATTTTAAGCTTTCGTTCGATGACGTAGGTAAGTGGTCCCCAAACGGTCACTATGTTACCCCATTTTCAAGGGGGTATATCGTCGTAGAGACAGGCAAACAACTTTTTTTTTCGCTTTTCCACATTATGCTACATTGTATATTGCATTTAGTTTGCATACGTTATGTCGCGTAGTAATATGGCAGGTAATTGATCATTGCGAGCAGCGTGCATACTATAGCGGCGCTAAAAACCGCTCTGCCCCGAGTCCAGGCCCAGCACAGGCCAGTCAAACATACGTATTCATGTAGAGTAGGTCGAAAGTTTTAATTTAAGTCCTGCTGCAACCTTACGTTCGATGATGTAGGTAAGTAGTTCTAAAAGGTCACTTTGTTACCCCATTTTCCAAGGGGTAGACCCTGGTCGGGGTAGGCAAACAATTTTTTTTTGTTTTCACCTATCATCCTGTGGTGCAGTGGCAAAGTTAAGACTGGAAGTAGCCATATTTAACTACCTCCGACCCACTTGCAGACAAACGGGTTAGAGCCATTTTCTAGATCTAGGTTTCAATTTTGATTTAAAGCGTATTCGGGCCTTACGTTCGATAACGTAGTGAAAAGTGCTGTCATCTCTCGGACTAGTATCAAGGTCAGACGTTAGTCTTCAGTAGCCTTTATCATCCTGATATATTCACGAGTTACAGCGCACCGATATAGAGCGGCAACGCATGAGCTGACAGCGCCATATTCGCA
Source organism: Gastracanthus pulcherrimus (assembly GCA_949152435.1). NCBI lineage: Eukaryota > Metazoa > Arthropoda > Insecta > Hymenoptera > Pteromalidae > Gastracanthus > Gastracanthus pulcherrimus. The sequence goes on along the minus strand of OX424573.1, from coordinate 110,556,055 downwards.
AGCGGCAGCCGCATACCTATTTTCAAGATCAGATCGTAGCTTTCAGTAGCCTTCATTATCCTCATATATCCACGAGTTACAGCGTGCCGATATAGAGCGGCAACGCATGAGCTGACAGCGCCACATACCCGACTGGCAGCCGCATACCTATTATAAAGGTCAGACGGTAACCTTCAGTAGCCTTCATCATCCACATATACCCACGAGTTACTGTGTGCCGATATAGAGCAGCCCCAGATTAGCAGATATTGCCACATTCGCGAGCGGCAGCCGCATACCTATTCTGCCGTGAAAATGAAGAAAGTGGGTATCTGCATTTAGCAAAAAGATTCGAACCATATAAATAATTTAGTATAAAAATGATTTAAAACATTATTTTTCTTTTACAAAAATGACTAGACGAAGCCGACATATTATTATTGAATATTTAGCAATATTTTTCTGTTTACAAATTCGATACTTAAAATATTTCAAAGAAAGCTAAAGAAAGTACAAAATCAAACAAGGCACTTGTTGATTCCAAACAAATACGAGAAACACGTGAAAAGTCGCCCTGCAGCGAAGAATAGGTGGTATCAACCGAATCGGTATAGTACAACGCTGTACGAAACTCTAGAGTCGTAAGTCTGCACCATCCGTATTTAGTACGCCAACCCACCGACAGCACCTCCTGGGCGACCTATCGACCGATTTATTGAACACATGATCATGGGTACTACAATAAAAAATTGTGTATGCTAAATGAAAACACTTTACGCGATGGAAGCAAAGAGTGCACATGTATATATAACCTTACAATTACTAATCCATAACAATAAGCATAAAGACAATAAATAACGCGTAAATAAATAAATTAAAGAGTAGTAGGCTAATTTAGTTAAATTTTTATAAATGAACTTTAATTAGTTGCATCAAGTGCGCATTATCATCAACGACAGTAACCATATCCATTTAATTATTAACAATGTTAAATATTTATTCAAGTATTAATTAACTTTTAAATCTCTGGAAAACTATGAAAAATTTTTGAAATATTTTTATTGCTTTGTAATAAGGGACAATTAAACTTACTAACAATTAGAAAATCGACGTATAAAGTTTCCGCAAAACTTAATTAACAATTTCATTTATCGAATTTTACGGTTAATTTTCGAAACCTTTTTACTTCTCTGCAATACAAGACTATGAAAGTTAACAACTATTATATTTAAAACATAAATTGTTTATGCAAATCTTAATTGATAATTTGATTTCTCAAATGCTGTGGTGAGTTTTCGCAATCTTTTAACTTCCTTGCAATGCGGGATTATTAAAGTTAACAACTATTATAATATCGACATCTATTTTTTATGCAAATCTTAATTAACAAGTTGATTTATCCAATCCTATGGTACATTTTTAAAACGTTTTTACTTCTCCGCAATGTAGGACTATTAAAGTGAACAACTATTGTAATAACAAAATATAATAAATATTTAGAATGTCTTTATTGCTTAGTAGCACGTGACCATTGATTTTAATAATCATAATTTATCAACTTTATTTATTAAAAACAAGCGAGTTAACAATTTGATTTCTCGGAAATTATAATGAATATTTAATATCTCTTCACTGCTTTGTAACCCAGGATCATCAAACTTAAAACCATATTTTATTTAGTTAATTTATTCCTGAAAAGTTTAGTTAATAATTTTAATTCTCGGAAACTATGGCAAAGATTCGAAATATTCTTAATGATTTGTAAACACTGGATCATCAAACTTAAAAACTATACGTTATCAACTTGATTTATGTATAATAAGTTAAGTTAATAATTTTATTTCTCAGAAACTATACTAAATCTTTGAAATCTCTTTACTACTTCGTAACACAGACCCATCAAATTTATTGTCAACCTAATTTATTTGTAAAATGCTTAGTTAATAATTTATTTACTTAAAAACTATTGTAAAATTTTTAAATCATTTTACTACTTTGTGATGCAGGAGTATTAAATTTAATCATTTTCAGGATTTAACACGCATTGGTTTTTCGTACCTTAATTAACAATTAGATTACATATCTCAGGAACTATTACATTTGTTGCAGATTTTGTTTCTTTATTACTAACAAAGGGTCCTAAAGTTACTATTCTATCGACTATTACAGTACTATATTTGATTATCATCACAATATTAAATAATTAACTAGACCTTTCTTCATGTAACATAAAATTAATTAGATTAAGGGATAAATTTTGGACAAAGAGTAGCATTCAAAATACGTGGAACTTTTCAACCAACGAAAAAGATAGGGTTTTCACTAATTGCAAACGGTCATCCGAGAGCGCATTTGATATCGAGGGAACCGAAATGCTGCGCCTGTAACACGGCTGCACCGCACCCACAGGCAGCATATGCCTTGTAGCTCCTTGCGAAATAAAAGCTGATTATACAAGAATTTTATTTAATGAAACAACCTTTGACGTAATGTCGATAGTAAATAACTGAAATTTAGCTTACGCTTCTTATGTTAAAGATACTTTAGAAAACGAAGAAGCCTTAAAAACTCTTAATTTGCAAGGAGGTTCGCCCACGCGTTCTCTGAAGTTAGGACACGATTTTGACGATACTATAGACAAGGCTAAAAGAATCGGAGAATATAAAACTATCTCGCAAAGTTTTTCATCTTTGCAAACTTCACTGACTTATTCAGGAGGCACGGTCTCCGTAGTTATAATTATTATATTAATAATATGAATAGTTCCAGCCATTAGGGGGACCCGCTACTAATGCGTAAGTAAATGTTTTCAGATAACTACAATGCAGCAGAGCAAACTTATCAAAGAGCATCGCAATCAGGAAGGTTGAATCGCCTCGAGATGATGGGCATGATGCAAGCTATGCTGTATTTCTTACCATCACCATCTGTGGGTTCAGCCTACCAAACCTGTAGCACATAGCCTGGCCAAATGGCCTACGCATACAGATGTCCAGGGCCACCTCAACCGTACAGATGCTGAGCATAAGCAATTTCAATCGAAGTAACGAAAGAAGAGAGACAAGAGTATACAAAATTGTATTAATCGAAAGAAGAAAAAGATTTAATTTTTATACATATATAAATAAGAAACGAAAGAGAGATTCGCTAGGTAGAAATATTATAGCATAGAGAACTATTATATAATGCGACTTAATATACACCATTCTACACAAAGACACACAAACTATGTAACAAATACACAAATATTAGAAAACAACCATTATAGACCGTAACAGACCACTCAACAACCTAAGTATTTTAATTTTAACAGAGAATCGATTTAAAAAATAGACCGCTTGACAACCTAAGCATTTTAAATTAAATAGAGAATACATTTGAAAAATAGACCGCTCGATACCCTAAGCACTTACATTATACACGATTAGAATAACGATAATTTTATTAATTAAATAAATGTAATCCATCTTACCGTCAAAATGGGAATCGAAGATATAAGACAAAGAGCCATTTCTTGATTAACTATTATTGTAGACCTAGAAATATACAAAGTAAATATAGTAGGATAGAACATTTTAAAAAAAAATTTTTAGCAAAAAAGATTATTTCTTAGAAAATTTTTTTTTAACTATGCACGCGTGGGGCACTTTTTTGCGGAGTGAGGAGTAGATCGTCGGGGTTGACAACCCGTTGCCTTGGACGTGTTACGTACGATAGCACATACGTACGTTCTAGAGCATAGCTGGATGAAGTGATTCATCTCATAATTGTACACACGCACACCATTACTGCTTTCAATAATCCGTCTCAATTAATAACAATTACCTGCGATTGTGGAGATATTCGCGCAGCAAAGTGTCACATTGACAAAAAGAAATTCATATTTATTATTACTATTTACATCACACCATACACGTCGATAATAGTACATTATGCCACAAGGAACTAAAGTCGTAGATTATTCCCGAGGGTGGGTTTACTGCCCTAGCGAAGCGAGGGCAGTAATCACCTGACGGAATGATTGACTTTACTCTCGAGTTACATATAGAACTTTATTCACGATGTAAATGTGTAGCTACTTTGTTGACTTGATAAGTGGGACCCACTTATCCATTGTTTGTACAAAATAAAATTTCAAAATTTTTAAATTTCCAAAAATTTTCAAAATTTTCAAAAATGTTTAGTTTTCAAAATTATTAAAAAATTTTGTAAAATTGTCAAAATTTTTAAAAATTGTCATAATTTGTAAAACTTTCAAAATGGTTGAAATTTTTTGAATTTTTAATGGTACATTACTCCCGAAATGGCGGGAATAAAAAGCTACTTTAGTCCCGCTTTGCAGGTCAATAAAGTGGCTATTATAGTCAAGTTGTGAATAATAGTACATTATGCAACAAGGGACTAAGTAGATTATTCCCGCGGGCGGGTTTACTGCACGAGCGAATCGAGGGCAGTAACCAGCTGAGGGAATAATTAACTTTACTCTCGTGTTGCATATAGAACTTTATGCCCATCTGAACGAAAACGGCCACGTTTTTCCCTGAAAAGCGAGACCAAAATTACACTTTCTGCCCGCAAATGTGGGAAAAAAGTGACTTCACTAGACATTACTCCAAATTCCTTTATTTCATCAAGTTCTACCAATATCCCCGATTGTCGATTGACTTTTAACAATATTGTCTTTTAACAGTCTATTAGTCCCGCTTTCCAAGTCAAAAAATGGCCACAGTTGAGATAGGCATAAAGCACTATATGTAACATGAGAAAAAAGTCGATTTTTTCTCGAGTTACATAATGTACGATTATTCACGACTTAACTGTGTAGCCACTTTGTTGACTTGATAAGTGGGACCCACTCATCCATTGTTTGTACAAAATAAAATTTCAAAATTTTTAAATTTCCAAAAATTTTCAAAATTTTCAAAAATGTTTAGTTTTTAAAATTATTAAAAAATTTTGTAAAATTGTCAAAATTTTTAAAAATTGTCATAATTTGTAAAACTTTCAAAATGGTTGAAATTTTTTGAATTTTTAATGGTACATTACTCCCGAAATGGCGGGAATAAAAAGCTACTTTAGTCCCGCTTTGCAGGTCAATAAAGTGGCTATTATAGTCAAGTTGTGAATAATAGTACATTATGCAACAAGGGACTAAGTCGTAGATTATTCCCGCGGGCGGGTTTACTGCACGAGCGAATCGAGGGCAGTAACCACCTGAGGGAATAATTAACTTTACTCTCGTGTAGCATATAGAACTTTATGCCCATCTGAACGAAAACGGCCACGTTTTTCCCTGAAAAGCGAGACCAAAATTACACTTTCTGCCCGCAAATGTGGGAAAAAAGTGACTTCACTAGACATTACTCCAAATTCCTTTATTTCATCAAGTTCTACCAATATCCCCGATTGTCGATTGACTTTTAACAATATTGTCTTTTAACAGTCTATTAGTCCCGCTTTCCAAGCCAAAAAGTGGCCACAGTTGAGATAGGCATAAAGCACTATATGTAACATGAGAAAAAAGTCGATTTTTTCTCGAGTTACATAATGTACGATTATTCACGACTTAACTGTGTAGCCACTTTGTTGACTTTATAAGTGGGACCCACTCATCCATTGTTAGTACAAACTAAAATTTCAAAATTTCAAAATTTTTCAAAAGTACAATTTTTTCAAAATTTTAAAATTTTTCAAAATACAGAATATTTTAAAAATTTTTTGAATTGTCAATAGTACATTACTCCCGCAAATGCGAGAGTAAAATATATGAGGTAATAAATAGCTACTTTAGTCCCGCTTTGCAGGTCAATAAAGTGGCTATTATAGTTAAGTCGTGAATAAAAGAAATTATTAGTTTCATATTCGAAAATTTATTGATATTCTCCGACGATTGAGTAGCACAAATTTCAGATTACAACTAAGATTACTAGCATTACAATAAAGTACCAATGATATTAAGCGAAGATTTAAATGTTAACTTCAAGAATGATACTTCGGCAACGTTAATACAATTTTTAAATGATAAATTACATCTACACATGGCAAACGATCCGCTCATTTCAACAACAATTGAAAATATTACTATTGACGCCGTATTTTCTCGCTACTTACAAAACATTGAATCAAAGAGCTAAGTATTATACTTCTAGAAACCTTATTACAGGGTTTATTTAGGTATGCAAATGTTTATTAAGAAATAGATTTTGATATAGTTCATTTCAGCAAAACTATATTGCGCATTACAACTATAAATTTTACAGTTTTCTTTCCTCCTTCACCGCTTTTACATTTAAATTTGTAGTTTACATACTTTCAGAAAGGAAATAATGCAGTAGCAGGCAGTGACGTTTGGTTCTGACATAAACATTTCGGTGCATAGAGCGGGCCTGTGACCATGTCTGACCAGCTTTTTTTAACAATTCCTTTCTTTGAGAATTATACACATTGCATTGCCGTAAGATATGGTTTATGTTTTCTGTTTCATGCTCGCATTTACATTTAGGGCTGTCGACAATCTTGATACGGTATAGCGATTCGGCAGTAAATTCTCTGGGAAAATTCTATCCTGCGTACCAAGATGCTTTATTATTCTTAAAATAAGATTGAAAGTATATTTTACCTTTAATGAAGCTTACGTCTATTATTACTCTCATGGTATTTAGGAAAAGAGTTTTTTCATGATTTATATAAATCCTTGGATAGAATTTTTATGTAAGAGTCTATTTCATCAATCATTGTCGCCTATTTGGCTAGAGAATCGGCATCATCGTTACCTCGGATTCCTTTGTGCGATGGTATCCAGTTTAGTACTAGTATTAAAGAGATTATCTGTATTGAACTCTATGTATATTTCTTTTAATTTCGTAAATTAAATGGTTAATATTAGTGTGAATTTTGGAAGATTGAAGAGTAAGAAAAAGACTTTTGGATTCCGAGAAAATGAGGATGTTTCTATCCCGATGTTTTAAGGCGAAATCAAGCGCTTCGGATACAGCCAAAAATTCACCGTGTATACTGAAGCTTATTTGTCTATCGATTTTATAGCCATAAATTCTTTGAACAATGCATTAGGGGCGTCTGATTTTAAAACAACTTCGCCGAAGTCTAAGTCGGTGGGAATTGATTTCGTTATTGTTTTATATTCATAACAGAACGAATTGCATCTATTTTTTACTAGAAGTTTATTAATGATATTATTATGCATTATTTCTGAAGTACAGCTGTGTACACTGTTTTTCTTCTATTTCTTTTTCTATTGATATTAAATAAGGATAATATTGATTAGCGAATTTGTAAGTTGTTATTAGAGAGAGTTTTTAATAAAAATCGCTTGCATAAATGGCTGACTATCTTTTAGAAGCATAAGTTTGGATTCACCTGTAAGTATATTTGAAGGAGTGCTAATTATATACCCAAATGCAGATATTATAGCCGTGAGTTGTATTTTTTCGATGACTTCTATTCTAGTATTGATTTTGAAAAATAAATGTAGCAGCCGTTCAATAATGGACTTCATATAACTTCTAAATAAGGTAATTAACGTTTCTGGGTGTGCTCCCCACCAGATAGCGCACAAAAATTCTATTTTGTTAAGCCCTTTATAGAATCTTTTTTGATCTTCGGAAGTATGAGTATGAAAAGACATTGTGGTCGAAGAAAATGCCTAAAAATCGGGTACATTCGCTGGATTATTATTATTCGCATTCAGCAACGTTAATACAATTTTTAAATGATAAATTACATCTACATATGACAAATGATCCGCATGTCTCAAAAACAATTAAAAATACTACTATTGAGACCGTATTCTCTCGCAACTTACATAACATTGAATCAAAGATCTACATATTAGACTTCAGCTACCACAAACCAATAATTACTCTCATAAACAAACAAGACACAAACACAAATCAACAACAACAAATACAATAATGACATGAAATCCAAAATGTACATAAAATATAATTAAATATTAATTAATATGAAAATAAATTTTCATTTTACACTCTCTTGACAATAGGCAGAAAAGTATAAAATGCAAACTGATTATTCGATGGATATTCAATCAATTAAAAGAGAATCTAGTGGACTTCATGAGCTATAAACCCATATTCAACTCAAACGGATTTTTGCCATTCCGCTTTCTCTAATTCGAATAGATGACTGTATTATAATAGTCTTTTACCCTCCGAAAGAGAATTAATTAATTCAAAAATAACATCCGAAAGAGATGAGAGTTAGAACAAAAAAAAATATATTTTGATTGTAAAGAATAAAGGTTTCTTTTAAGAAATAATGATAAAATTTTATAATAGCGTTTCGGCTCCAGTACTGTAAGAGTTCTTGATTTTGTATATTATTTATTATTTAAATAAATAATAATTATATTTTATTCAAATTATTATTATTCCACCGAGGTACCTATATGAACGACAGAAATAGGGAAATTGAAAAGATTCATATATGTGTATATATAAAAGAAATAGTATTATAATTCTATGTTAAGCAAGTTTAATATCTTGCACTTATTTAATATCACAGTTCCATACCATAAAGCAACTTGCGTACACTCATATATTTGCTAATAATAATAACTAAACTAGCGAATATACAAGTTAGCTGTGCAAATCATTTTATAACAGCAGGAGGATTGAGGACCTGTTTGCTAGGCGACTGTGCGCTGACTCCCAATTTTTACATCGACTGCCAGCCCGAAAATTCGACTGCAATAAGAACCGCGCTGCCGGCGTCGCTAAACAACCCCGTTCCCACTCTTCTCACTTTCTCTCCCATTCTCAACTCACATGGATGTAGGCACACATGCCTACTCTCCGCGATTCCTCTTTGTGAGGATATTCGCTTCGCGATGATCAGCCTAACTCGCAAACGCGATTTTGAATTCATTTACTCATCTTCACTTTATTTATTCTTATCATTCATTCTTTGCATATATCAATAATAAAATAGCATATAAAAGTGTTCTAATTAATAAATAATTAAAATATACCCATATTCATACCATACTAATATGGACCGTTACAGTACTTTGCCAGTGAGCCATCGTCAGTGTAATGCTGACAAGTACCTATTACAGACGCTAAATTATACTCCAAAGACGGTCATATATATGGAATAGAAATGATAAACGGGGCCTGCGGTGGCTCAGTCGGTAGAGTGTCGGATTCCCACGCCGGTGACCCGGATTCGAATCCTAGTCTGCCGATTGATGCAAGCACCTCTGTAAAAATTACATGTGCTTTGTTTACAAATACACCGCAGACCCCCGTCGTCGATTATCACCACATGAGAGCACAAACATGGCGACGTTAATTAAAAAAAGAAAAAAGAAATGATAAATTTACATATGCATACAAAAAACTTGCATCCATCTGGTGATAAAACCCGGAATTGTAAGGCATATTTGTAACCCAATACCATATTATTGTGAAAAGAAATTTCCATTTTACACTTTCATGACAATAGGCAAGAAAGTGTAATATGCAAACTGATTGCTCGTTGGGTATTCAATCATTTAAAAGAGAGTCGAGTGAACTCCACGAGCTATAAGCCCATATATAACTCAACCGGACTTTTGTCATTCCGCTTTCTCCAATTCGGATAGGTGACTGTATTATAACAGTCTTTTACTCTCCGAAAGTCTTACAATTTCGGGTTTTATCACCAGATGGATGTAAGTTTTTTGTATCCATATACAAATTTATCATTTCTATTCCATATATATAACCGTCTCTGAAGAATCATTTAGCGTCTGTAACAGGTACTTGCCAGCATTACACTGACGATGGCTCACTGGCAAAGTACTGGAGCGGAAACGCTATTATATAATTTTATCATTATTTCTTAAAAGAAACCTTTATTCTTAACTTTTATTTACATTCAAACCATATCTTTTTTGCTCTAACTCTCCTCTCTTTCGTATGTTATTTTCAAAAGTCCGTTTGAGTTGTATATGGGTTTATAACTCGTGGAGTCCATTAGATTCTCTTTTAAATGATAAAATATTAATTAGGACAATTAAAAAATTGTACGTAAAATATTACTTAATTTTCAATGTCTTTATTTACGTGGACATAGGGTTGAATATATTTGCAAAATGTACCAAAAGAGCCTCGAAGCTGACTTCTCCAACACCACCTCTGGGGAGCTCGCATTTGGAAAAATTAATTTTTTTAGTTAAAAAAATTACACTTCTTATTGTTTGTAGTTTGAATATTTTTGCATCTAATCAACCAAAGTTTTTCTTTGGATCACCTAACATCTACAATAAAATATTCTGCTGCATTAATTCGAAACATTTTTTTACTGTATGTACTGTATGTAGTGATAATGTAGAAAAAACTAATTTTTCCAAAAATCGGAAAAACCTGTATATTATTTAAGGGGGCAAACCACCTTTAAATTGTCAAAAAATCGTTTTTTTTTTATTTACCTTATTTATAGGAAATTTCCCGTAGAATAAGCTCCCGAAAACCGTTTTAAAATATCATAATTCCTTTTAAAGTTACAATATAAATACTGAGACAGCTTTTTTGCCGATTTTGCGTAAATTCGGTATTTTATCAATTATTATTTATTTTATTATTATTTATAACTAAATGTTTGATTGATTATTTTATTTAGTTATAAAGCAATAAAATATAATATAATTGGAACCAATTTGAAGGCTAGAATCCTTCAGCGCCACTACAGGTGAATAGTTGAACTTACATGCGTTTGAGATAAAGACTACTTTTGACAGTTGGCTTTTATGTTTACAAACCACCTGTTAGTAAACACAGCTAATATTTTTATTGTACTGAACTTATACAGTGTTTTAATTGCATTTGACAATTTGTGAATGTGTGTGAATCAGTGTAGTGAAAATGTCTTCCAAAAGAGATAAAAAAGGAAGATTCCAAAGTACTCACCCTGACCAGAAATATTCTCGAGGTAGAAGCAAGAAAAGGGTTAGAGAATTTTTTACTAAAAAAGAAGAAAGCCCACAAAAGAAGCCAAGACCATCTACCAGCTCAGCGAGGAAACTCCAAAACACAGCTAGTGCTAGAGACACCAGTGATACAACAAACAGAATCATTGACACTTCAATTTTTTTTTCAAAACTTACAAGTGTTCTGTGTTGTAATCGGTGCTATGGCAGTGTTCAATTAAGTAAATCTGGTGTGCAGGGTCTTGGTTTCAAAGTAGATATTGTGTGCTCAAAGTGTGGTGAAATAGCAGCGATCAACTCCAGCAACAAAGTAGGAGCCAAAGGAAATGCATATGAAGTGAACAGAAGATCTGTGCTGTCCGCTCGTGTACTTGGACATGGACACGCTGGCCTTTCAACTTTATGTGGGATTATGGACCTATGCAAGCCAGTTGCCCAATCGACTTTTAATGAAATAAACAAGCAGTTGAGTGAAGTATGTGAAAGTGTCGCTCAAGAGTCAATGACCGAAGCCGTTCTTGAAGAGACTGAATCCACACCGCCAAACAGCGCTGGACTTGATGTTTCTGGTGATGGATCATGGAGAAAAAGAGGATTTTCATCATTACAAGGACTCGCCAGTGTGATAGGAAACAGGACAGGCAAGGTTTTAGATGTAGCTATAAAAAATAGCTTCTGTAAACCTTGTTCAAAGTGGGAAGGTAAGCAAGACAGTGTTGAATATCAAGAATGGTTCGTCGACCATGAAGCCAATTGCTCTGCCAATCACCAAGGTAGTGTTGGAAAAATGGAAGTGGATGGGATTGTTGAAATATTTCAACGTTCTGAAGAAAAGTATCATGTGAAATATCATCGGTACATTGGTGATGGTGACTCAAAAGTTTTCAAGGGCATTAGTGAAATTAAGCCTTATGCTGATGCATTTGTGGTCGAGAAGAGAGAGTGTATTTCCCATGTACAGAAGAGGATGGGAACACGTCTCAGAAATTTGAAAAAAACTTTTGCTGGAAAAAAATTGGACGATGGAAAGACAATTGGAGGCAGAGGAAGATTGACAGGACAACTTATAGACAGATTGTCCTCGTACTATGGCAAAGCCATAAGAAAGTACCTAGATTCTGTTGAAAAAATGCATCAAGAAATCTGGGCAACTTTCTATCACATGCAATCAACAGACGAGAAACCTCAACGTCACTTGTGCCCAACAGGATCCCAGAGTTGGTGCCGCTGGCAAAAATCAAGAGCCGCAGGAACAAGTTTTACTCATAAGACCAGCATTCCGTCTGCTGTGATGAAAGAAGTGAAACAAATTTATGAAGACTTATCAAAACCAGAGTTGCAGGAAAAGTGCCTTGGAGGTTATACTCAAAACTCCAATGAAAGTTTTAATAATTCTGTGTGGAAGTTAGTGCCAAAAACATCTTTTAGTGGCTTGACGGTTCTCAAGATTGGTGTTTTTATTGCTGTGACCAGCTTCAATGAGGGACGCAACAGTTTCCTCAAAATCATGAAGAAACTTAACGGCAATCCCGGAGATGCAGCTGTGACTTGGGTGAATACCAGCGATGACTCCAGGCTCTTCCGTGCAGAACGAAGAGCACTTGCCAGCACAATAGAGGCTAGGACCATCAGGAGAAGAGCACGACAAGGGATCCCAGAGGAATCTAATGCAGCAGGAGCGTACTGAGGTATTTCCAAATAATGTAATTTCATCTAGATCAAAATTATTGATTTTTTTGTTATTCTTTGTTCCAGCCTGGTTGTACTGACTCTGAGGTGACAGGTGAGGTTATTGAGGCATAACATACTACCAAGACTAATGCTTTCGGATGAAGATGAAAAAAAGATAAGCATGATTGACTGAGTTAAGTATGATAAGTACAGTTTACTCAATTTATTCATTTCTGTTTTTTTTTTCATTTCAGGTTATTCAAGGAGGAGGAAGACTCATGGGACTCCACGCACCAGAAAATATTGATGTACACTGCTGCAGATGTTTGTCTGCTACTTTGAAAAGAAGAAAAAAGTAGTTGCAATTGATAAGATGAGTATAAATTATATCTATTAGAACTTGTAACTTAATTGTTGAATAACTCTAAATGTTGTTTTTATCAATTTCAGCTTACTGTCCGTAAGGTTCCATGTGAACGCATGGACAGATTGGGCTCAAAATTTATGGAGATACTCATTATAGTAGTACTTTTCATATGAGCGTAGGGATTTTGATTTGTCTATTTTCGATTGAATTGAATATGAAGTCGTCTAATATGTTGTAGTAAACTCCTGTATATCTGAAATTGTGCAAATGGGCTTCTTTTATAATGAAGTTTAAAAACCCAAATTTCCCTGCATAGCATACTTCGAAAGTATTGAAACCGCAAGTGTCCCAAACTGGGTGCTGTCCCAAACTGGGCGACTCTCCCCTTTTGAGGTGAAAGGTACATTCTAAAGAATAGAAAAATATTTTAACTTAATATTTCTTAAAATGAGGTGCTCGATTTGACCACGTACTCCCCTATTCAAAAGACGACAATTTATAATTAAATAATGCTTAAATAGTATAACCATAAATTCCAAATCTATGTTGAAAAAAAGGTTTAAATAATGAAACTACAAACCTCACTTATACAATAAAAATCGTAGTCCTTGAGTTAGCAGGGTCTATAGTTTATATGTTTATGCACCTATATAGAAATAAAATTTACCCCCCCGATCGCGGTTTCCAGACCTCGGCGAAAAACCGTAGTGCGGCCCCTGCGCATACATGCAAGTATGTGTGGGCGCATGCTTGAATTCGCGTGTACGTATCAGTATTGGGTAGGTACTATACCTCATGTATAAAACATAGTTTTCTATGCGTAGAAAAGTATATACTATGTTGTGTATGTGTCTGTGCGCGGGCGCGTAGGTACATGTACGTAGGTGCGCGAGTGTAAGTAGATGTACCTGTATTTGTGCATACTTGTGTGGGTTAGTCCACAGTCCACATGAATGTGCACTGATGTATGTGTGTATGTGTGTGCTTGCGTGTGTGGATAATTACTCGTATGTGCACATGTGCATATGCGAATGAATGTGTATATTCGTGTGCGTGTGTGCAGTATGTACATCCATGTGTGCAGCGTTGTCAAAATCGACATCCTACTCTATAATATACACTATAGTATAACCCGGGAGTAGAGTGCCGCTTTTGGCGACGCTGCATGCATGTGATTGCATGTAAGCGAGTTTAAGAGTGACTGGATACGCACGTTAGCTTGTGTGTTCGTATAATTGTGCATTCCTACGTGTGCATATATACGTCTGTAGTTCATGTATTTATATGTAGGTATAAACGTACGTATGCATACGTATTGACGTGTTTGTGTATGTTTATATGCGTATGTGTACACTCTATGATATTTCCCACTGTCGCAACGTTTTTAAAAATATTAAAATGTTCTCTAGTAGAAATTTCGAAATGTGAAAAACTGTGATAAATCTGCGAAAAAGTGTTTAAAAGCACTAGAGAATCGACAAGTTGAATTTGGGGTTACATTTGGAACAGGATTTTTAAAAATATTTTGTCGGCGGCTGGTCCGCTACAATAGCTGGATTGAAATCGTAGCCCGTGGTGTACTGTAGTTTCTCCCTGGAAGCGATGGCGAGATTTCGAGGTTTCTTGATACTGCAGTTTTCAGTCCTTATTTTGTATGGCGCTGTCTGATGGTAGCTGTTGGCGACCAGGGCGTTTACTTGTAGATTTGTAAGTGTTTTCTGAATAGACAATGAGTTCGTACCGCTGCTGTGTTGAATAGCTAGTTGAATTTATCTGCCTCTTGCTCGAACACGCATTCCCCAATATTTTTCACTTTTTACTATCGATAAGATAAACGCGAGTTAGCTTGGTGTGTTGAATATGAGGTATGACCAGCGAGATCCAAGCCCGCAAGGGATGCCAGAATGTAATGGATGGGAATTGGCCAAGAGGAAGAACGAGAGAGGCACAAGTTGGTGTTCACTAATTTTGGAGAGAGCAGCAACTGACACTTTGGTGGTCGCCAGGAATCTGCCTGCCCGCTCGTAGTCACATCGCAACGACCTCGAGCGGTCCCGCGCGCGAAGATGCAAGCTTTTCACTTTTGCGCGTGAGAACACTAGAGCAGCCACGAGCAGATCTGAGTGCGCGTCTTGCGCGCATCCGCTCTGCTATCGGAGTTACCACGGAGAGTTCTAAGCTCGTCTGTGACGGAAGCCAAATTTTTATCAATGAAGTACTCATAAAATTCTTCGTTTTAGGATAGGAAACGATTTTGTATGAGTCGTTTTTTAGTTGTTATGTTGTGTGACAAAATTCTTGTTTTCGACATTTATTACTCGAAAACTGTATAACAAAAGTCATTGAAATTTGTACTAAATACTTGATTCATATATGGGTATATTCCTGTAAATTCTTAGGTAATAAGATGGTTTGTTTTCTGTGAAAAAAATAAAATGTCAAAAGAATGCCTTTATTACAACGATAACTTGAGTAATAATTGATGTAATACCTTGAAAATTTCAGAGAATATTTGTTAGGTATCAGGTTGTTGGCTGAATATTTTTGAGCCGATTTGATTCATAATCTTTTGAGATATTAGAGATACAAGAGATTCAATTTAAACAATACATTTCACTCAGTGTATCACGACATCTCTAAGCTTTATCGTTATGCTTACTCTTGTAGATGTTAAATATTATTATATATTATAACGAGTCACGAATAAATCCCAAGTAATACAGCACGGAGAATGGGCCAATTGTCGCAATCTGACAGCCGCGCGCTTCAATAGGTAGGCAAGAGAGAGAGCAGGCGACTAGATGCCGCCGAGGCTATGCAGAATTGACATTATCGTTAAAGCTATCATGCCGCGCACCGCACTTTCGGCCTGCGCGCCTCCATCTTGGCGATTCTCCCGCTC
Source organism: Gastracanthus pulcherrimus (assembly GCA_949152435.1). NCBI lineage: Eukaryota > Metazoa > Arthropoda > Insecta > Hymenoptera > Pteromalidae > Gastracanthus > Gastracanthus pulcherrimus. The sequence continues at coordinate 110,540,188 of OX424573.1, read as the reverse complement.
CGCAACTGCACGTGTTCGCGCTTGGGCTATGCACGGTGATTCTCGCGTGCGTGGGTGCAAGAACGACTGGTGGAGGCGAACGCTCGACTCCCACTATCATCAACAGAAGGAGAATCCGCACGTGAGGCGAGAAGCCTCCAGCAGCAAACGTCGTGGCCACAACGGGAGGGAAAGCGAGAGAGCTAGCGGCCAGCAAGGAGAAAGAGAGAGATAGATAGATAGATAGATATACTTTTTATTCATCAAGAGACGAAAATCTTACAATTGCATATACATGTAGTTATAATTAAAATATCAGTCAATTTTATGTATTTGTTATCATCTTAACGTTCACTTATTGCATTTCTTATTAAATAATATTATTCGCTTTATCAGTTCGTCAGTTAGAGAGAGAGAGGGAGGGAAGGAGGGAGGAAGGGGGAGAGAGAGAGAGAGAGGGAGAGAGAGTGAGAGAGAGTGAGAGAGAGAGAAGCTTCGACTGCGGCACCGTCGACTCCGACACTGCGCTCTGGCGAACAGATGTAAGGGCTAGCCCGGACGTAATCGCTTACGTGCGTAAGGGTCACACTGTATATAGTGTGCCGTGCCCCAGAATTTAAGAGCTCCAAATAACCCGCGATAGGAGAGGCCCGCGCGCGATCGAATCCCTTTCTGATTCCGGCGGCGTGTTCAGCGACGGTCGTGTTGAACACGCATGCGACACTCTACCTACGTGTAATAATTATTAACCTCATCGTCCATTTATTATTGTTAATTTCGTTGTATGTATATATTTTATTTATTTCAGAATATAGTAGTTTTATTGTTCTTGTTAAATCAGTGTGTCGATAATTAACCCGGACCCGCCTGCTCCTCGCATCAAATTAGGCCGGCAAGCAATGCTAGATTGCCGTTCGCGTTGCGAAAGAATTAGCCTTCGCGTTTTTCAGGTCGCGAAAACTAGTGCGTCGAGGATACTCCGCACAAAGCCGAATCCTCGTGGATTCGGCGTATACGTGGGAAAAGCCTGCACAGCTACACCGGGGTAGGGCTACAGCGACGAGTCGGCGCGGGTGGTCCCAACGGTAAGAGCTGCGGTAAGTCGCGTACACGCGTTGCGTGTGGCGCACGACAGCAGGTTATTGGCTAGCCTAATAATAATTATTATTATTAACCATTGAGCATCCCGTTGTAATATGCGGTTCACTACTCTACACTCCTAGCCAACCTTGCGTATTATATTGCACGAAAAAATCCAAAAACTGGAAAGATAATGTGATATTAAAAATATTATTTTTTGTGATTTTTAAAAATGATTTAATAATGACATAATTTATTTCTGCAATATTGAATCTGTATCTATCTATAATAGAGAATAGAAAAATTATAATTTTTGTATTATTTTGAAGATGTATTTTGTAAACTAGTATATGTTAAATAGTAGTAAAATTTTTAAATGAGTGATTTTAAAAAATGTTGCGTTTATGTGTCATGCATTTTTCTGCAATAAAAGAAGAAAAAACAATAATTCAATCTTTTGCAAGTATAGATTTCACTTGAAATATAGATAAAAATAGATTTTAGAATCAATGACACATCGCTGACACCCTGATATACAATATATACGATAATATATTTATTGAAAAATATTCATTTTTTAGTAGGGCACAAATCACAGAATGAAAATATTTAGACAGGAAAATAACCATGATGGATAGTACTGCGCAGCTCTCCCTTATTTATATAATAATATTAATTAAATTCTCTTTTAGAAAGCATAGTGCCAAAGCAGTTGGCATTTGTAGTGCAAATTTTCGGGAGAACATGCTACTATTTTAAAAAAATCTTGTTTTTAATATTTAGTATTGGCTAGGAAAATGTACATATATATTACCACTTTAGTGCGCTTACGTTTTAGCCCTTTGCAGCACACATTTTTCAGATGAACGGTTTTTCACGAAAATTGGTATACAGGGATTTTCGGTGTCGCTTATTACGAATCTGAACTCAGATTTTAAAAATTCTAAGATTGCGGCCAAAAATTATAATATCACTGTATGTGGCAAAAAATCGTGTACAGGATTTTCGGGGTCGCTGATTACGAATCTGAACTCAGATTTTAAAAATTCAAAATGGCGGATCCAAGATAGCGGCTAAAAAGTCAAAGATTATAAATTTTAACTTTTTATAGTATGAACCGCGCTCAGTTTACTCTAGAGACACGCACGTGGACGTGACGATCATTGCTTTTTTCTTTAGGTTTTTATTTTTTTTTCTAACTTATTCTGAAAAATATTCTTTTTTTGCATTATATAATTTATATTTATGTATGGTAATTGTAAGATTAATCTGATTAATTTTTCTTTATGCAGAGTAGCACAGTGCAAGTACTGCAAAAAAATTTAGTTCTGCAAGGTTTAGCTTTGGTACTGCACAGACCGCAACGTCTCGAAGTCGTTAAAAGTAGGGGCATGTGAGCAGATTGACAGCGCCTTTTTTCAATAGATATTTGAGGTTTACTGTTTACATTAGGAGATTTTTTTGTCATTTCCTACCTTTCGGTGTTGGAAAACGATCGCCTCCTAGTTGATCAACCAAAAGTAATCTGAAGTTTATCAATTTCATACTATGTTCCAAATTTTTTGTATTGTGAATAATCAACGCATTTGTTATAGTTATATCTAAAAAATGCTAGAATATGCGGTGCCACCATTTTTTAGACTTTGTATCAATTTTGTAAATTTATACAAGGTTGTCAGATCTATCAACATACCCCATATTTTTATGATATTCCGAGCAAATAATTGGGCAATTTATAGTTTTAGCTGAACTATGTTTTTGTGTCCTATTTGTAACAATAACTTCGCAAGAATAATGATAGTTGGATAAAAAGAAAACAGCTTTTTTTCCATCAATTTGATCCAGCTAATTCCATCACTACAAGTACGGTATTTATATTGCCCACGATCCATTTTTTTATCAGGAATCTTACTTTTTGGTAAACCTTTTCTATTACTACGAACTGTTCCATAATCGAAAATTTTATCTGTCTTCAACTGTTTCGTAAGATCAAGACCAGTAAAGTAATTGTCAAAAAATACATGGTGATTATTCCCCACCAAGTTACGCGTCAAATCCTTTACAACACGTCCACCTAATTGTTTTTCAGCATTTTCAGCGTTACTCGTATACATCTGAAACTCGCATACGTAGCGTGATGCGTCTGCGCGCGCCCAAATTTTATATCCGCGTTCTATGGGATTGTTTGACATGTATTGTTTCATACTACTGCGGCCTTTGAACTTTATTATAGACTCGTCAACAGACTGATTTTCACTCAGATTTCTGCGGTTTTTATAAGTTTCCGTTAGTTTATCTAATAATGGTCTCAGTTTGTATAATTTATCATAGTTATTATCCCCTTTTTTCAGTTCCTGATTGTGGTCGGACAAGTGTAAATGGTTCAGGAAAAAACCGAACCGATTTACCGTCATCCGTTTGCTTACGTACGAATCATTCAATTTCGGATCTCAGGACCAAAAATTACGGTAAGAGGGGGATTTTTGAATAATTCGTCTTTAGCTATTGGTTTAACTTTACTTTTCTTTTGTAGTGAATAAAGGTTCGTTTGCTAGACAATTAAATCGAATAGATCATTAGAGAACAAACAAAAATATATCCAAATGTGTGGTTACATTGTCCGGAATATTTGGACCGAAACTTTTAGTGAATGGAATATCATCTCTGGTTTTTCTAATCTTTGTCCACTTCTCAATGTCAATAAACTTATAGAATCATTCTTATTAGAACAGTTCGAGTCGGAATCACCTTCACCTTCTACACTTTCGGAATCATGTTCAACATCAGAATCACATAACCCAGAAATAAATTCAGAGTCACTAGGAATATCAGCAATTTCATCCATACTTTAAAAATTTATTACAAGATTGTTTCTTTTGTTCCAAGATATAAAAGAAAAGTGAATATTAGTCGTGAAAACGACTGGTGGAGAATTATGCGATTATCACAAAGAATCAGCGAAAAAAGTTTATATTTACTATTCCGTCAACTCGCCACTCAAACGTGATCTCTAACACGCAAAAATTGTTATTACATAAATATCACCTCACAAAGTAGAGCATCATGCCCAATAAACTGTACACTCTAAAAGTTTATAATTTGATTATAAACACGAAAATTGAGTTGCCACCTAGCGGTGGAGCACCAAAACACCTGCAGTATTTTTGGATAATTTTCAATAAATAATATTTTATTAGATGTAAATGTGTGGTCTGTTTGACTTACTGATAGTTCTTTTAGCTCACCTAAACCCTAATTGATCTAGGTAAGATAAATAAATGAAGAAATAAATAAATAAAGTAATACCAATTTATAATTTGCAAGAAATTATTTTCGAGAATAAACCGCCACTCAAGCGTGATCTTTAACATGGTAAAGGTATTATTAAATAAATAGAACCCCGCAAAGTAGAGCATCATGCCCAGTAAATTTTTCAAGTATGAATGAAATCGCTGATATTCCTAGTGACTCTGAATCTATTAATGGGTGATGTGATTCTGATGTTGAAAAAGATTCCGAAAGTGTAGAAGGTGAAGATGATTCTAACTCGGAGTGCACTGATGAGAATAATTCTAGAGAGTTTATTGATATTGATAAGCAGACGATGAGTGAAAAAACCAGAGATGATTTTCCATTCACTGAAACTTTCGGTCCAAATATTCTGGACAATGTAACTACACATTTGGATATATTTTTATGTTTGTTTCATTAAAATTTTAATCATTCATTTAAAATGAGTATTAAAATTTTTCACTTGTTCACTTGACGTGAATCACCCATATATTTTAAATTATATATATATATATATATTCCAGGTCCTGGAAAAATTGGTTTTTAGCACTCGAACCATCACACCAAAAATCATGAAGATAGCTGTATATATATATAAATATGGGTAATTGTCTGAGAAATCGAAAACAAAAAAGTTTTAATTTTTTTGGTAAAATTGTTTAATTTGGTATGTAGAATGCTTGTAAATTTTCCAAATTTTTTTAAACCCATATGTATAAAGCGATGGTTCCATGGCAAGTGAACATGTCGAATAATAAAAGAGTCTGAAACTTTACAAAAATGTTGGTATGTTTACACAGAGTATGTAAAAAAAATCATACCCTAGGGTGTTATATGCCACGGTCAATTAAAGGTTCAAAATTGCGTTTTTTTTAATATTTTGAGATTTTGCCAATATTGTGTGATTTAAATCTAAAAAGAATGTATTAGATTCTATTGTGATATTTTGTGATCTCATTCATTGTGATATATTGTGATATCAAGATTCTAGAAAAACGCCTCAATTTTTTTCAAAATAAAAAATCTTAAAATTTTGTTTTTCATATTTTCTTTAATTCTAGACTAGTTAGATAATAGTCTCAAGCTGAATATAGCTTTGCAGAATTTTTAAATGGCACCCTTTTTTTGGTCCTTTTATTGTGTGACTGAAATAAAAAGTCACATTTAATAGCCATGCAGGAATTATATTTAGCTTGAGATCATTTTGCACATGGTCTAGAATGAAAGTTGACAAGAAATACTACTAAATGGTCAGTAGTTGAAAACTTCAGGTTAACATTTCGCGCATTCTGATGCCTTTTTTTGAGCGATTTTTTTTCGATGCACTGGATACGGGGGTTTTCTTTCTATAAGGGAAGGAATATTTTAGAATGTTGTGTCTTTAATGCTGATTTTATATGTTTTAAGTAAAAATGATTTCTTTGCCATCAAAAATGAAAATAATTGAAATTGATTGTGCATGACTAAAAAATTGTATCGCATTTAAACATTAAAATAAATTATGTACAGCAGTGCATGTCGAGAAATCTTACAAAAAGTTTAAAGCGATACGGAACCGGTTTAACTCGCAACGGCACCACATCTTTAAATTACCAATTTTTTCAACACATGCTGCATATGTTTTGCAGTGCGAAAAGATGGCATTAATAATATTAATTCGAATTTCTCCACTGTTTTAATGGTATGATTATCAGCCTATTTAACATTTAATTACTTTCTTAAAAGGACTAATATATTATTTTGATCGCACTTTAAATGTAACTGTGTAATTTCACCTTTATCGAAAAATTACGAAAATCACCTTGTAGCCTTGTGCATTATGTAACAAGGACAAAAAGTCGAATATTTTTCCCGCAGGTGAGTTTACTGTCCGAACGAGCGAAGCGAAGCAAGGGAGTATCATCCGAGGGAAAAATAGACTTTTTTCTCGAGTTACATATAGTACTTTATGCCCTTCTCAACTATGGCCACTTTTTGACTTGGAAAGCGGGACTAATGGACTGACGTAGAATGTTTGAAAATGTGGTCGGTGCGCGGTGTGGACGACACCGCTCTACTCTCTAAGTAATAGTTTTTTGTATTAAATATTGAGTATTCTAATAAATTTTGTATAAAGTGTCTTATGTTTTAATTTTATTGGGTAAAACATAACTTATATTGTTAAAAGACAATCAAAAATCAGGATTATTGGTAGAACTTGATGAAATAAAGGAGTTTGGACTAGTTTCTAGTGAAGTCACTTTTTTCCCGCAAATGTGAGAAAAAAGTAAATTTTTCCCCCTAATCTTTTTGCGGGGTAAAAGTGTTACTTTGGTTTCGCTTTTCAGGGAAAAAAGTGGTCATTTTCGTTGATATGGGCATAAAGGTATTTATACTGCATGCTTAAAAAAATATTACTGGTCATTACTCAGGGAATCTCTGCTGAACAATTTAAGATAAATCCTTTTAAATCAATTTTGCAACAAAATATCAATTTTTACACGAAATTGATCCATTAATAAAATGCGTAATTATTATGCTGGAAGTTGCATTAAATAAAAAAGTAAATAAAAAATAATAAGGTGTCTACGACCGACAAAGATTATTTTATCTGTTCAGAATGCCTAAACCGTATTTAAATTAATAAAATGTATTATTTTTTACATTCACCTGTATTACTTAATTATTTTTAACCCATTCCGATTCATACGTTTGATTTTCATTAGTAATTAAAAAATGAAAAATAATGTTGGGCCATACTGGGGTACACTCACCTCATATTTCTAGATGAACTAGGTAAAGCCAAACCGTTTATGAATCACTTATTCAGAATAATGCGCACCCATAAACTAAGCAAAATTATCGTTATTCTTTTACCGACAATGAGTCACAAAATTTCCCAATCAAGCTTCGTAATTCGATCCTAAAGCTACCTATGGTTACGTCGGTTTTTATTATTATGTGAAGTCACACAGCAATTTTTAGATTTTTTAGCGTATATATTCAAAGTTATTCAGCATAATATATTATTTTTTAGTGAAAATGGACTATATTTAAAATAGCCTTCGCGCACACCACATTGTCGTATACTTCTAAGAAAATTATATCCTGTTCTTAGATCTAGAAAAAACTATTATTGCTATTAATTTTACTTGATTATTTAATATATAGCTCTGGAAAATATATATGTAATTTTGTTTCTAAATTGCTATATAAATACCGTTATTTTATTAAAAATTGCATTAGAAATAAACTCTAAAGTATCAATTAATAAAAAAACGAGCGAATTTTTATTAAAAGTTCGTTAAAGAATACATTCTCAAAATTTCAATAAATTTTTTCATTTTTGTATGTGCTGTAAAAAAATTAGTCTGGCACTAGTTTGACATACTAAATGGCGATGAGCTAGAATTTGAATATTACAATATATCACAATACATGGGTTTATAAAGAAGAAATACAGAAAAAATGCACTATTTAAAATTGTGCAAAAATTATATTACGTCATTGCCTCTGTAAGTGCTTATTTTGAGGAACTTCCGAAAACGCACTTTTCTGAAGGATTAAAAAAACTTAAAAAGCGATTGACCAAGTGTATAGAGCTCCAAGGAGATTATGTTGAAAAATAAAAAAAAATTTACCCAAAAAAAATTGTTTTTATACTTTATTCTAAAGACTTATTGAACTACCCTCGTAAGCTTGAAAAACTAAATTTTAAGATTTTTTCTTTTGAAAAAAATTCTGGCGATATTCTAGAATCTTAATATCACAATATATCACAATGCATGGGATCACAAAATATAACAATAGGATATAATACATTTTTTTTTAATTCTTGCCTTATTTTGAACAAAAAATGTTGTAACACTATTTTCTCAAAAGTCCCTAGTTTTTGAGTTAAAAATAAGACAATATTGGCAAAATCTCAAAATATTAAAAAAAATAATAATTTTCGAACCTTTAGTTGCCCATGACATATAACACCTTAGAGTCTGAAATTTTCGTTACATATTCTTGGTACACATACAAACATTTTTGTAGAGTTTCAGACATTTTTATTTTTATGCTCACTTGACATGGAGCCACCTATGTATATGGAAATATTTATGGGAAATCGAAAATAAAAAAAACTTTTTATATTTCGGTAAAAATGTTTCTTTGGGTTTGTAGAATACTTGTAAATTTTTTCAAATTTTTTTGTGCCCATATGTTTAAACATGTTTGAATTGAAGAGGAGGCTGTATTTGCTGTTCTTGTCTAATCATAGTTTTGCTATTTGCTCAAAAAGTAGTTTGTTAATTGAAAAACTAAGAGTTGACTCCAATTCGACTTAAAATAAGCAATATTTTGAGACGTAAAAAAGTACCTAACATTATTTCCTTTCTGAGAAAACTTCGGAACGCAAAAATTGAGGTTAGATTTTGCGTTCCGAAGTATTGCCAAAGTATATTGCCAAAAGATGTATTTTAATAGTTTTTTAATCAATATTTTACATTATTTTGATTTTTCATATGAATATTGCTGTTTGTCCATTTTCCGACCATGGCAGTCACTTTTGTACTGAAAAAAGCTACCTTCATGATTTTTGGTGTAATTTTAAATTTCGACCATTAGGTTCGAATGATCAAACCCACTTTTCTCAGGATTTTTAGATTTAAAATGAGTTTAATTAGTCAAAAGGGGCATTAAAAGGATGGAAACAATTTTTATGAAAAATTCAAAAAAATTTTCTAAAAAATCCTTTGTTACTACTTTTTAAGAGATTTAATTTTTATTTTTCGACATGTTCACTTGCCATGGAACCATCGCTTTATACATATGGGTTTAAAAAAATTTGGAAAATTTACAAGCATTCTACATACCAAATTAAACATTTTTACCAAAAAAATTAAAACTTTTTTGTTTTCGATTTCTCAGACAATTACCCATATTTATATATATACAGCTATCTTCATGATTTTTGGTGTGATGGTTCGAGTGCTAAAACCCAATTTTTCCAGGACCTGGAATATATATAATTTAAAATATATGGGTGATTCACGTCAAGTGAACAAGTGAAAAATTTTAATACTCATTTTAAATGAATGATTAAAATTTTAATTAAACAAACATAAAAATATATCCAAATGTGTGGTTACATTGTCCAGAATATTTGGACCGAAAGTTTCAGTGAATGGAAAATCATCTCTGATTTTTTCACTCATCGTCTGCTTATCAATATCAATAAACTCTCTAGAATTATTCTCATCAGTGCACTCCGAGTTAGAATCATCTTCACCTTCTACACTTTCGGAATCATCTTCAACATCAGAATCACATCACCCATTAATAGATTCAGAGTCAAAATTTTGAACCAGCACGTCATTTAAAATTACCATAATTATTAATGTTGCCCGTCTACCAAATTTCTCCAGGTTTGGGGAGATTACTTTCCAATATAATAGTTATAGTATAAATACAGGAAATTAATTTTTACTACGTAGAAAAATTTTTACATACATATTTTTGATTTTTTAATTAATTATTTAATATTATTAATTAGTTTTATCATATATATGTATGTAAAAAAAATTTGTACTTAGTAAAAATTAATGTCCTGTATTCATACCATAACTAATGTATTGAAAAGTAATATCCCAAAACCTGGAGATATTTGGTCGACGGGATCGCTTGGGATCTCGTAGGTAGTGGATTAGGAGCTTAATATCTATACTAATTTTATATGACGTGCTGGTTCAAGATTTTGATATTTTTATGGTGAAATTATAGGTATTTCCAAGTATTTATAGTAAGAAAGTAAGAATTTTTATGGACTCATACAAATAAGTTTTGTTTTTGGTTTGGAGGGTGGAGTGACCCCTTAAATAGTCTTGAATCCATTTTTATTAAAAAATTTAGTAAATTTGCTAAAAATTCCTGTTTTTATTTCTTTTTAAGAGATTTAATTTTGTTGAATAAATAGAGCTTGAAAAATTCTAAAAAATGTTAAAAATGACTACATACTTAGCCTTAAACAACTTAAATCTAATGAGTCCAAAAAAATCTGTAAAAAATCATGAACATTCTACACACCAATTGGAATATGTTTACCGAAGTCCCAGAAATTCTTTTTTGTTTGTTATTTCCCAGAAAATCACCTATATAAATGGGATATTCAAATTGGCCAAATCGGGTTTCAGATTGTTCCTTGAACCGATACCTATAAAATGAGCCCTGTTGAAATAATTGTCCAAATTACTGTGAAAAGTTTTGCTACTTCTGAAAAGATAAAATAATTAAAATAATCAAAATAATGCATTATGATGATATCACAAGAATTCACTACCGGGGATTTACATTCAAATTTTATTTTATCATGCTAATAATTTTTCTAGAACTATCTTTCAACATATAACACATACAGGAATACAGGGTTACACTAATTTCACGAAAACACAGTTTCATAGCACTTCACTTTAACAGGGTCACTATGTTTTACACTATATGCATTTGGATTGTCTGATAAAAGAGTAATTAAAGGGTCGGATGCAATAAGGGGACTAGTACTTCTTTCTATGATTTTTGTCTAAAAAAGAAAGCTCAGATAAAGAAACAAAATATATAGTGTTGTTAAACTAACTCTTTTCTTCAACACTATATATTTTATATCTTTATCGGAGCAATTTAAAATATAAATTATCAAAAAAAGTGCTAGTCCCCTTATTACATCCGGCCCTTCAATTAATGAAGATACTTTTTTTAGATAATTGTTCTGAAGGTGCAATGTGCACACTAGTTAATAATATCTTACGTAGACAGCTATCGATGCCAGTTACCACTGACTAGATTTAAGAAATGTTTTTAATGAATAATGTGGCATTCTTCCATGAAACCTGAGATTACAGATTCTTTCAAATATGAATATGTAATTAATAACTTTTCTGCTGAACAGGAAAGATTGATGACCCCATATCAACATAAATATTCGTAAAATCCACTAATTTACCATATTATTTTTAGTGGTCGAATAATTTCGGCGTATTTTTCGATTCATTTACACTGAAAAGATTACAGAACATGTTAAAAAACTAGGCATAGATCATATACAGGGTGGGCCATTTTAATCTCCGCACCTAAATTTCTCCGTTCCTAAGCGTGGTATCGTAAAAAAGTTGAGACAAAAGTTGACAAGGGCAAAGGGGGTCAAACATTGGTGACCTTGAACTTGATCTTCAAGGTTATTTCAAGGTCAACTTGATTTTTTTAAATGGAAACTCCTAATTTTTATCCCGGAATTGAAAAGAGCGGAAAATTTTACATTGAAAATGTCTTTGAGAAAATTTTGTTTTGTTACCTTAGAGAGATAAAAAATGAAGGTCAAACGTCTGAAAAACGATAATATGCTTTTTCTCTGAATTATTACGGCTTTCTGGTCGAAGCAAATAACCTCTCTACCTCAAACATTAATCACAACAACCTTACTTTGCTTCGTGACCTCCAGAAGGTCATTTCAAGGTCAGAATGGTAAAAACTTGTGTAGTTTAACCTCATAATTGCCATTTTTATTGTTATTGATGGTGAGACCTTGTAAAGGTCTATGAGGTTAAACTACACAAGTTTTTACCATTCTGACCTTGAAATGTAAATATAATATAAGTTTACCCGTAGTTTGTACAAATTATTACATAATATTTATGAAAATAAAGGGTTATATATAAATATCATAAGTTTGAATTATAAATACACTTTTTCTTAATTTAGATACTTTATTAAATATGTCCGAATGAAAATGATGCAATAAATTTAAACTCACCAATATAGTGTCAAATAGCTTTGTACGTATGCAGGTCAACGATCACAGAGCCTGGAACAAATCAAACAATACACACAGTATTATAGGTAATTTTGTACTTATTATTATAGGATATTTTATAAGTAAACTACTTTTCTAATTGTCGATAAAAACCGTACAGATCTTAAATTTTTGTTGTATAGGTATCGGTTTAAGGAAAAATTTGAAATCTTATTTCACCAATTTGGTTAAAACGCAACCGCACTAAAGTGTTAATATAGATGTACACTTTCCTAGCCAATACTAAATATTAGAATTTTTTTAAAATAGTAGCATATTCTCCTCAAAACGTAAAAAAAACATTCTTACATTTTTTGCTTAAAAGTGCAATAATTTTTACCCAAGTCCCAGTTATTTTTTGAATATTTTAAAGTACACAGAATGTATGTGAATTTTTTCAGATTTTTTGAATCCCTTAGGTTTAAAGTTAACCAAGGCTAAAATAAGCATGCAGTAATTTTTTACAATTTTTAGCAAGTTTCAACCTCCATTTATTCAAGAAAATTAAATCTCTTTAAAAAATTGCAATATAGGATTTTTTAGCAAAATTTTAGCATTTTTCATAAAAAATGGTTCTAAAATCTTTTAATGCCTTTTCCGATTAATGAGACTCATTTTAATATTCAAAATACTGAAAAAAAGTGGGTTTGATCACTCGAACCATTACGCCAAAAATCATGAAGATAGCTTTTCTCAGTATATAAGTGACTGCCACAGACGCAACATGGCAGAAATATGGTCATATTTAGTTCCGAACAACTTTAACCATATGGTCTTAATAAAGTATGAAAAATTTACATGCATTCTACATACTATAAGGTGCGACGAAAGTCCCTCTCGTCGTTTTGATAATTAAATGAAGTAAAGCACGCACAGAGTGTGAAGCGCACGCCGAAATCCGCCTCGCAGTTTGAAACCCTTTGCTAATACGAGGCGGATGGATGTGCAATGATAGATAGATAGATAGATATACTTTTTATTCATCAGAAGACAAAATCTTACAATTTCATGTACATGTAGTTATAATTATAATTAAAAATATCAGTCGATTTAATATAATTGTTATCTTAACTTTCACTTATTGCATATTTCTTATTAAAATAATAATTCACTTTATCAGTTCGTCAGTTTATAAAATTTAAATGTAATGAACTAGTCACAGTCAAATATCACAGAAAACGCTTCGTCAAAAAATAATAATACATAGAATAAAAAATAAATACAATAGAGATAACATATAAATATAAAAGAATACATACACATACTTTGCTAAATCTTTGCGTATACTATCACGTCTAAATTTAAAACACACTCATTCATAACACTTTAACAATCACGCTAATAAATACATTCACACCTAACTAACACTAAACATATTTAATAAATAAATAAATAAATTAATAAATAAATACGTCGAATAAATAAATAAATAAATAAATTTAAATAAATAAATAAATTAAATAAATAAATAAATAAGTTTAAATAAATAAATAAATTAAATAAATAAATAATTCAAATAAATAAAAAGCTTAAATAAATGCTCGACTCATCTCTGTACATACTCTTCACCATGTAATTGCTTAAGGTGCCTGCTAAACGCCGTTTTAAATTTACAAAAAGATGGCAGGCACCTCACACTGCTCGGGAGCGAATTCCAGAGGTGCGCACCTTGAACTCTGAATGAGAAAAGGCCCTTATCGGTGCGCGACCCCGGAACCGAGAGCTCTTTCATACCACACCTACTTGAAGTCCTGGCCTGGTTTTTTCCAAAGAGGGCAGTAAGATACGGTGGCTGCCGCATGACAACCGCTTTGTAAAGCAGCAGCCCCATAAAATACTCCCTCCTCACCTTCAGATCCAACCAGTCCAGTTTTTTCCTGTAGGCGGTGATATGCTCATCCCGCCTAACACCACATATGTATCTCACACATGCATTCTGTAGACGTTGTAGTCGTGTCTGGAGCTCCCCTGACACATCAAGAAGAACCACTGAGCAATAGTCTAAGTGAGGTAGTACCAGTGCACATGCCAGCTGCTTCCTCAATATCTCTGTGGTGCTTGAACGGAAAAGTTTTAAGCTATACAGAGCCCTATTTACCTTTCTACTGACCGCATTCAGTTGCGGCTTCCATGTCAACCCTCCGTCCATCACCACGCCGAGGTTGGTGACTGTATCGACAAAGGGAACGTGTACGCCGGTCTGTATCTCAATGCCTTGCAAGTCAAGGTTCTGAACCTGTTTGATGTTGTGATCAGATCCAAAAATGATCGCCTTTGTCTTGCCGACATTGAGGCGCAGGCCAGCTGACGTTGCCCAGTTCGACACTGCTTGTGCTACAGCCGACATGCGACCGATACCATCACGAAGACCCTTCAGGGTCACTTGTGTGTAGGTTTGCAAGTCGTCAGCGTAAAGTATGTGTTCGACACCATCTAAGTCGAGTGCGTCTTGTAAGTCGTTTATGTACAGGCTGAAAAGCAGGGGTCCCAGGACTGAGCCCTGTGGAACGCCAAGATTGGTGGTTAGCCAACCTGAATCCCCGTTTGTGATTGTGACGACTTTCTGTCGTCTCCCCATGATATATGACTTAAGCCACAGGAGAACACTCCTGGAGTATCCCATGCGCATCAGCTTACGCAGCAGTTTAGTGTGTGAGATGGTGTCGAATGCTTTGCTAAAATCAAACATTAACAAAATAGTCAATAGTTTTTTGTTGTTGTTAATGCCTGATCTTATGTCCTCCGTTAGTTTCAGTAGTGCTGTCTGTGTACTGTGATTCTGTCGAAAACCAGTCTGCATCGGGTCCAAAGTATGATTTTCTCGTAAGAAGTCAGTTATTTGGTCGTGTACGATTTTTTCAAGGACCTTAGAAAGGAAACTCAGTAGGGCAATTGGTCGGAAATCTGACACCGTAGATGGGACAGGCTTCTTCTTCAAAGGCACCAACTGAGCTCCCTTCCAAGCTCCCGGAAAAATGCCACTGGACAGAGAGGAGTTAAAGATCTTAACAATATGATCTCCCACAAACGGAAGAGCCATAGCCACTATACTTTGGGGAATGTCGTCTTCCCCTCTGGCTTGTGATGAGAAGTGGGCAACAGCCAGAACCACGTCCGAGAAGCTGACTTCTCGGAAAACAAAACCGTCATCACTGGCAGTGGTCAGGACGTTGTCAAGTTCTTCATCACCCTCATTTTGGGAGATCGACACCCCTGCAAAGTGGGCATTGAGCTCTTCCGGTGAGAAACCATGAAGCTCCTCTCTTGTCTTTGGCAGAAGGCCCAGAGCCTTGAGCTCTTTCCAGATATCTTTCTTATTATTAATCGCTTCAGAAATTTTATTTTGTAAAAATCTTTCCCTTGTTTCCTTCGTTCGTAATTCAGCTTCAGCTGCAAGGCCCTGATACTCCCGCCACAGTCTGTCGTCATTGGTCCGCGAATAGCGTCTTCGTACGGAGTCACGTTTTTTGTAAAGATGTATTAGTTCAGCATCAACCCATGGTGGATTTGTTTTCTTTTTCGGCATGAATTCTGATTCGCAATGAGGGAGAGAGGAAAAGGATCTCGACGGTTCGGCCTATGCTTAGCATAGGCAAGCGTCTGGTAGTGTAGCCGGATAGACATCGCGCGGTGGGAGATTGATTGATTGATTTGTTTGTTTTATTGACAAAGGACTCAGGGTGAAAATCGTAAAAATGAAAACTCGAGAAATCGCTCTTTAAAGTTTTTGGTCCAAAAAAATATAAGCTTTTGGGCACTTACAGTAATTAGAGGTTAATGTAAGAATGTGTGTTTATAATATGCAAGATTATTCGCCGCTTGAGCCTTGCGCCATTCGCACCAACTCTCGGCGCCTTCTGGACAATTTTCATGCCGACGATTTTCATCCATGGAACAGTAGTGGTCTAATGTTGCTATAAAAGCTTTCTTCATACCTTTCACTGAATCAATATTTCGACGAATTGCCAGACCGAAGAAAATCGTCAATTTCTTGATTACACTTTCCATTAGCCGCGTCTTTCCTCCGAGTTTCTCGGTTTCTCTTTTATTACGTAAACGAGTACCCATACGCTTTTGCACGTGTCCAACACACTCATCTTTCGTCACTGTGCACTCGTCCCCGTAAAGATTTCTATTTAAGATTCCAGTAAAAGTTTTGGAGTCGCCATCGCCGATATAATTAGTGTACATAACTCCGAAATTCTCGACGGATCTCGAAAACATCTCCATTATGGAGTCCTCCTCCATCTTCCCTACCGAACCTGCATGATTTGAGGAGCATCATGTCTTTATGATTCTCATACCACTCCTCAAATGCGTCTTCGTCCAAAGTATTTTTACTTATGGCACACGAATGACAATATCCACATTTTACATTGAAATCCATTACTTTGCCACTGTAGTATCCGATGAGCGTTGTTACACCGTACAAGGAAGTATAACCGCGCTTTTTTCACGATCCATCGCCCGAAACCTTCAAATGATTCGCAGGTCTTTCATGTTCAACGTTTTTTTCTTTTTCTTCCTTGACGGCTTTTTTGCAGGTGCTCTTGAACATTGTCTTCGACGCTGCGTGCAAATGCCCAACGATTTGTTGGTAAGTAGATTTTGCAAAACCTGCAGACATATCCATAAGGCCGCAGAATACGTTTATCCCTTCTCGTCCGATACCAAGAAGCCTCATAACAAAAACAATTCGTCTGTTGATTTCGTAGCCGGTATTTATCAATGGTCCTGACTGGATTTCGCGTCGACCACACATACACTGGACAATAATTTTAAATCCTAGGCCTCGATGACCGCTTTCTGCAAACGTTAATTTTTGCTTGCATGATCTACAAATTGCGATTTCCGAAATGGCGAGAAACACAGATATAAATTCAATAATGCGGTAGCAGTGCGCAGAATGAATAATGACATCATCGCTGCTTGCTGTCGTTAACTTCTGTTCACTGCGGCTCGTGTGTAAGTCTCCGTCATCCGATGAAACACTTGTAAAACGATTGCCGTGAAATTTCCGCTTTCGCGGTTTCGCAGCACGCTGTCTTTTAGATCGATCACCTTTCGGGTAGCTTGACATTTCGATGTGTACTCGGCAAAATCAAAAGTGGATCTGAAAGCTGACGCTACAAACAGCAGTGTAGAAGCCGATGCCGAGAGCTATAGTATACCGTTATATTGTATACCGTTTTCCCTACTACTACTCAACACAGACCTTCTAGAAACTCCAAATAATGTTTCAAAGGACGGTTGGACCGTTTCAGGTATATACGAGTATAGTCGAATAATAGAATACATCGAGGGGCGGAGCGCGCGCGCTCGGGTCTGCCCGAGCATTGGCACCTGCTCGATGCTCGGCCACTAAAACTGCTCTAGCTTCGGAAATATGTCGAATTGGCATCCGAAATTTTGAAGACATATTCTTGGATAGTTTTGGAATAGATTTAAGACAAAAAAATCGATTTGTTGAAGCCGGTAAAGCAGACTCCCCCCTTAATAACATCATATGAAAATTCACGCAGTTAATAACTAAGACACAAAAAAAAACTTATGATCTATATATACAAATACGAGATAGTAATAAAAATATAATGAACAAAAAAATAAATAAATAACGTAAACGATAAAGTTTAGGGATATAATAAAATGTGAATTAAAAATAAAATAAAAACTAATATAAAAACAAATGGTACAGGACTAGCTTAGTTTCGCAGTTGCGATAAAACTGTAGAACTAGAGTAATCGCAATTTAACATATGGTCTTTTAGCGTAAACTTAAAGTAAGGTGAATCGTACCAAAAATGAATTATTCGAAAAAGTGGCCGCTGCGATACGGAAAGAGTTTTCGTAGCAACACGTCGTGAAGGATTTAATTTCTAAATTGTATTCCGAAGTTTTTTTTGAGCCCGGGCCATCGAGTGATCTAAATTTAAAATCATTAAAGAGGTATTCCAGTTGTTTGGTCCTCAAGACATTCACGAGCAACGATAGCAGAATGAATATTCTTCTATCCGAATAAGGAAGGATGTCGTACTCCTTATACACAGGAGTTATGTGTGAAAATTTGACGGTGCTAGTCGCATATCGAACAGCAGCATTTTTACACCTGCTCAATTTACGAGTGAGTTTTTCGAATAAGTCCGTGAATAAACTTGCACAGTAATCAAAGTATGGGAAGACGAGCGATTTAGTCAATGTCATCTTCGTACAGTTTGGTAGAAATTCATGACATCTTTTAATTTTTGATAATGCTGCAAAACATTTCCTAGACGTTACAGTTATCTGCGGTCTCCACGAAAGAGTACTGTCGAATGTAATGCCGTGAATTTTGATTTCTTCGCTTATCTGTCCAACAGTACCTTCGAGAACAATGTCGGGTAGATCCTGTGCCGGAAGTCTACTTATGAAGCCTCTAGACCCGAACCAAGTAGCTTTAATTTTTTTGGGATGGATTGTGAGACCGTTATCCAGAGCCTATCTCGAAATCCTACGCAGATTAGCGTTGACGCGTTCAATGATTTTCGTTGCATCCTTAAAAAAACCGCTTACATAGAATTCGAAATCATTAGCATATAAATGATATTTGCATCCGCGGAGAACATCAGGGACATCGTTAATGAATAGCGAAAAAATGGCGTACCCAGGTGACATCCTTGCGGTACTCCGTCAGTACGAGCGATAGGGTCCGACACTTCGCCAGAGTGTGCTGCGACTATTTGAGTACGCTCCGAAAGATAGGACTTGACCCAGCGACATACGCTTTCTGAGAAACCGAGCTGATGCAATTTGTCGACAAAAATTTCAATGCACACCGAGTCAAATGCTTGTTTAAAGTCGATTGCAAGTGCACGAGTGATATTTTCATTATCTACCACTTTTCTAATATCATCAAGCAATAAAGAGTGTGTATCTCTACTTACAGAGTGGGAGAGAGAGAGAGTTAGAATCCCCGGCCGTGCGCGCTGCATTTACCGGTTCTCGCAGCGCCGAGAGCGCAGTGCGCGGTGGGGAGAGAGTGAGAATCGAGTCGCTTGCCCACACTAGCTCGAGGTCTTCAGTTTGGCCGCGGGCGCTTAGTGGTCTAGTTGGCGCACCAGCACGACCAATCGCACTCTCGACCAAATGAGTCTGTGGCTACGCTCACGACTCACGACGACCAATTCAGGCTCCTAACTCGTGCTCCTATATATATATATATATATATATATATATATATGGATGATTCTCAGGGAAATCGAGAACAAAAAAGAAATATTTATTTTTGCAAAAATGTTTCTTTTGGTATGTAAAACGATCTTGACTTTTTTCAGTTTGTGTATGCCCATATATTTAAAGTTGTTTGAAGCTAAATATGACTTTATTGCTAAAATATGCATTTTAATAATTTTTTTAATAATATTTAATGTTATTTTGATTTATTTTATATAAATATTGCATTTCTGCCATTTTGCGACTGTGGCAATCACTCTTATACTGAAAAAATCTACCTTCATAATTTTTGATGTAATGGTTCGAATGATCAAACCCACTTTTTTCAGAATTTATTTTTTATAATGAGTTTAATTAATCTAAAGGGGCATTAAAAGTTTTTGGAACCATTTTTTACGAAAAATTCAGATAATTTTCAATTAATTTTCAATAAATGTTAATTTTTATTTAATTAAATTGGCAAATGCATATATCGACCCGAGCAACGTTAGGATCGAGAATTATTTCGCTCGTCATTATCTTTATCTAAATATCTCCATGGGGATTTCGAGGTTAATTTTTTAAAATAGCAGATCTTATTCGTAATTTATCATCTGATATAGGTTGAAAACAAGGGTTAAGGGTGGAATTTATTTTTGTTTTTAGCATGTATCATAGTATATCTCCACGAAATTTCGTTCTGTATGTGATTCTCTTCGAAAATATGTTTTATGGTTTTTTTCAGAATGCTGATAGATTGAAAGAAGGGGTTGAGGGTAGAATTAAATTTTAAAAAATGCTGTTCCATCGTATAAGTAATGTTTATATTAAAAATATTAACTTTAATTCTTTTGTTTCTTTCATGGCTGTGATTCATAGTAGAAAATAGCAATTTAAGCTTAAGTGCTTATAAATTGTAGTCATATAATCTATTGCTTCATCAAAGAGGAAGCTTTGTGATAGTAAAAAAAGAGCTTTTTTACTATACTATTTTTAGCTATATATATATTTTGAAGCTGTATATTTTGATTCTTTAAATCTTAAAACATGTTTCGAACATGTTTTCAGCAAAGCTCTTTTTTTACTATCACCAAGCTTCCTCTTTGATGAAGCAATAGATTATATGATTATAATTTATAAGCACTTAAGCTTAAATTGTTATTTTCTACTATGAATATATATATATGTGTGTGTGTGTGTGTGTGTGTGTGTGTGTGTGTGTGTGTGTGTGTGTGTGTGTGTGTGTGTGTGTGTGTGTGTGTGTGTGTGTGTGTGTGTGTGTGTGTGTGTGTGTGTGTGTGTGTGTGTGTGTGTGTGTGTGTGTGTGTGTGTGTGTGTGTGTGTGTGTGTGTGTGTGTGTGTGTGTGTGTGTGTGTGTGTGTGTGTGTGTGTGTGTGTGTGTGTGTGTGTGTGTGTGTGTGTGTGTGTGTGTGTGTGTGTGTGTGTGTGTGTGTGTGTGTGTGTGTGTGTGTGTGTGTGTGTGTGTGTGTGTGTGTGTGTGTGTGTGTGTGTGTGTGTGTGTGTGTGTGTGTGTGTGTGTGTGTGTGTGTGTGTGTGTGTGTGTGTGTGTGTGTGTGTGTGTGTGTGTGTGTGTGTGTGTGTGTGTGTGTGTGTGTGTGTGTGTGTGTGTGTGTGTGTGTGTGTGTGTGTGTGTGTGTGTGTGTGTGTGTGTGTGTGTGTGTGTGTGTGTGTGTGTGTGTGTGTGTGTGTGTGTGTGTGTGTGTGTGTGTGTGTGTGTGTGTGTGTGTGTGTGTGTGTGTGTGTGTGTGTGTGTGTGTGTGTGTGTGTGTGTGTGTGTGTGTGTGTGTGTGTGTGTGTGTGTGTGTGTGTGTGTGTGTGTGTGTGTGTGTGTGTGTGTGTGTGTGTGTGTGTGTGTGTGTGTGTGTGTGTGTGTGTGTGTGTGTGTGTGTGTGTGTGTGTGTGTGTGTGTGTGTGTGTGTGTGTGTGTGTGTGTGTATGCGTGCGCGTGTGTGCGTGCGTGCGTGTGTGTGTGTGTGTGTGTGTGTGTGTATGTATGCGTGCGCGTGTGTGCGTGCGTGTGTGTGTGTGTGTGTGTGTATTTGCGTACGCGTGCGCTTTCCTCATCAGGGCTCAAATATTTTGCGGTAAAACCTGACCAAATTTTAGTAGCTTATCCAGGCTCTAAAACCAGCTAACATTACCTAATCAAACTGTGTGCAGAACTTATCGTACTTGTATTTGGAACTCCTACAGCAAATTTGCTGTACAATATATTAAGTATTTTACTAAATGCATAAATACATATTGACTTACGCATAATAATATAATATACTATATGACATAATGACTGATAGCGCTTCGAGAAAGCTGAGTGCCAAGTTAGTTTGTAGCGCTTTTTAGTGTTCCAGTAATATCTCACTCAAAAAGTGAGACATTTCCATTTTCTTGCAGCGTTGTCTTCAGAAGCTCCTAGTTTCAGATCCCAGCTGTAACGTAACGATACAAACAATATTATAAAAACGGTGACCAATATTTCGATTTTTTTTTTCAAAAAAGCATGTTTCCGAAATGAAATAGGCGTAACATAATATGGATTTTTTTATAGAAAGAACTTAATTGTTTTCAAGTCAATCTGAACCCCTATTCAAAAGTTATCAATGCAAAACATATAAAATAAAAAGATTTGAGATAATCGTGCTTAAAGTTTTTTTAGAATTCTAAGTCGAATTGGGCTCCTGCAGAGTTGTAGGATGTTTCTAATGCTTCCCAATCATCAAAGAGGAAACTTTGTAATAGTAAAAAGAAGTTGTGTGTGTGTGTATGTATGCGTCCATATCTCGAGTAATCCACGGTAACATTTAATGCTTCAGGACTTATTTTGATTGTTTTTTTTAACGAAGGGGGCACAATAATAATTTTTATAATCTTTCGGATTTTTTGTATTTAGCGGTTTTTCGATTTTTACCTTTAATTTTTCGGATATTTTAATACGTTAGAAATAATATCATCGGTCTAGTAAAAATGCATTTGGAAGAGCATAAAGTTACCTATCTTTTACAACCCGATATTTCGGATAAGTTGTTTCCTTTCTTTTGTTATACACGGAAATGACATTTTTGTTTGAACGGTGATTTCTCTGAAATATGTGATGGAGAGTTTTTGAAAAAAATTCAGGTAATTATGACAATGGAGAAGATTATTCTGTAAAAATTTTTAAACATTTTATTTTTCCTTGATTGAAAAAAAAATAATTTTGTAAATAAAATCGATTTTTTTTGGCAAACGATGACTTGAGTAAAACGACATTATTCTTAATTATTAATTGCTTATTTCTTGGGTATTACATCGTAATCTTTGAACATTGAATGCTTATTTTATTCGTCTTTTGATCAAGAATTCAATTCAAAAAGAATTTTCAAAATTTATCGTATCATTTTTGTTTTATAACGTTTTTACCTTTTTTATGATATTTACATTTAAAAAAATTTTGATCGTAGATTTCTTACGTATTGCGTAATGTTTGACCAATCAGAGCTCATTTTATACGTTTTTTCATAAAGATTTGAAATCATGAAAAAATTTTAACATTTATCGATTCGTTTTTATTTTCTTAAATTTTTTTTTTTATTTTATTGCCATCTATAGGTTTTTACGCCTTTTTACATATGAATCTTAAAAAATTTGACTTACAATCTAGTTTAATCTTACATTCTTAACATTTTTTCACAGCCCTACTTACATCACGCTTGACTACTACTAATTTACAACTATTTTGCAATAACTTTACAATATTTACCATAAATATATAGTTTAACATAATTTGCCTTGATTTTAAAATTGTTACATTTTTACATTTCTTACATTTTGCTTACTCCTACTTATCCTTACTGTCATTTAATCATTCCTCTTATTCTCCTCTTTCTCTCTGTTTTTCTCTTTTTCCCACTCAGTGCTCTTCCTGCCTTTCTCGAATTTCTTAACAAATCTGCACATTCCCTCCTTCAATTCCCTTTTCATTATTTCCCTTAGCCTTTCCCTACTTTCTTCTTCTTCCCCTACTAACCCTAGCTCCTCAATTTCTTTGACCCACTCCTCCCTCATTTCTTCTCTTGCTTCTTTATATCTCCAAATGTGTTCTAACGTTTCTCTTTCTTTCTTACATACCCTACATAAATCGTTTTCGTACCCTTTCTCCTTTGACCTTCCTAGACTACCACATCTTATCCTTGCACATTGTTCTTTTAGCTCTTAGATTCTTTTAGAATTAGATTTTTCTATTTTACTCCAATTTCTTTGTAATTGTTGGTCCGCTTTGACTCTCGTTCCCTCTTCCAGTTTGCCTTGGATATAATTTATTTCTCTTCCATCTGACATCCATTTTAGCCCTTCCCCATCTCCTACTTCCCTAAACGCGTTCTCGATATTTTTCCTCCATTTTGTCGGGTACCCATTTCCAATGCTCCTTAACTCTTCTTTCAAGCAGATTTTTGGTCATCTCTCTTCTCCCATTTTCAGTATTCTCAATAGGTAATTCCCTGCTCTCTTCCTTGTTTCTATTTCTAAACCGCTTCGTCCTGCCTTCATTTGCCTTATATAATCAGGAGTGTTTCTATTTACCCCTAGAGCCATTTTCACATATCTTCCCTGTACCCTTTCTAATTCTTCCCATCTTTCCCATCCCCAAATTTCTACTTCATAACAACATCCCGCTTTTACTATCGCGTCCAATAAATATAACCTTCCTTTAAGATTATCCAATTTTGCCCTTTTCCAAATTCCCCATACCGTATTCATTGCTTTTCTCGCTTTCGCTGCCATTCTATTTATATGTGTCCTGTGCGTATTCCTGGAGTTTGACTCTATCTCCTCCCCCTTGAACTTTCACTTCTCAGATTCATTCCTTCTGCCTCCATTTTTAAACACCAACACTTTGGTTTGCTGTGTATTTAATATCATCCCATTTTTTTCGCTATGTTTTTCTAAAACGTTGAACATTCCCTGTACCCCTTCTTTTGTATCCGCGATCATAGTCACATCATTTGCGAACTTTAAACAACAAATTTTTTCCCCCTATAACAGACCTTCCTTCATTTTTCTTTTCCCACCTTTCATCTAAATCTTCTAAATATATATTGAATAATGGCGGGCTAAGTGGGCAGCCTTGTCGAACACCTTTTTCGCTTTGAATCTTTCCGTAATCCCCTCTTCCGTTATTATCTCGTTCTCTGTATTCCTATATATTTCCTTTATTATATTTAAAAATTTTCCCTCTATTCCTCTTCTATTCATTTTCTCTATCAACTTCTCCGTGTTAACCATGTCGAACGCAGTCCTGCAATCCACAAATCCTACAAAAAGTTTCCCCCCTTATTTTTCAACTTGTTGTTTATTAAGCTATTTAACACAAATATGTAGTATCTCGTTTCCCATTCTACCCTAAACCCCGCTTTACTTTTTATCAAAATCTTGTTCTTCTCCAGTCATTTCCTCAATCTACTTGCTAGTATGTTTGTCAGTAATTTATAACCCACATCTAAGAGTGAAACCCCTCTGTAATTTTTAACCTCCTCCTCGTCTCCCCCTTTGTGTATCGGAAATAGCCTAGCTACCTCCCATCCCTTCATTATTTTCCCTTCTTCGTAAATGCCATTTATTATCCTTGTTACTTCCCTTAACCATCCCACCGGTAATTATTTTAAAAATTCTGCTGTTAGCCCGTTCTCTCCCTTCATATTTTTCCATGCTTTCTTTACTTCCGTCACACTGATTTCTTTGTTAAGTTCTTCTACTCCCCTCTCCTCTTTTATCTCTTCTTTCTTTTCTTCACTCTTATTCCCTTCCTCCCCATTTTCTTGATCTTCTGCTCCTAACAATTTCTTAAAGTGATCTATCCACTCCTGCTTCTTTATGTTTCCCCCCTTTTTCTTTCTTTTTGCCCTTAATTGACCTATTGCTCTCCAAAATTCACTCATCCCTTTGCTTGCTTCTAATCTTTTCCACTTCTTCGTCATCTCTTCTTCCTTCTTTAATTTCCTGATCTCTTTGAGATTTTTTCTTTCTTCCTTTAGTGTCTCTTTATCCTTCTTTTCTCTCGTTTCTACCACTCTCTTCAGAGCTTCCCAAGATTTTTTCTTTTGTTCCCATACTTCGATGTCCTCTGCTTTTCGTCCTCTATCTTCCCCTTTCCTCGTTCCTTTAAATTCCTTGCTAACCGCCCATATTGTTTTCATTAAATTTTTCCAACTATTCTGAATATCCTTCTCCCCCTTATCTATTTTCTCTGCTTCTTCTTCCATTCGTTTCCTATACTCTCTATGTTTATTTTCTACCCATCTTAGTTTTTCTTCCTTGTTCGTTTCTTTTTCCCTGATCTCTTTATCCATATCTTTTTCTATTCCCCTCAAACGTATTTCTATCGGTAGCTGGTCCGACTCTATCCGGTCTCTTACTACCACTTCATCTATTATACTACCTTCTTCATTTTCTATCTCTATTACTAAGTCGAGCACTGAGTCGCTGTCACTCCTCACATAAGTCTGTTTTCCCACCCAATCCCCCTTTGTACTTCCATTTTTTATTGAACAGCCTATCTCCTCGCAGTATTTCAGAAGTTTTTTTCCCTCTCTGTTTACAGTCTTGTCTCTCGTCGTTCTACTTCTTTTTCTTTCTCCATCCCCTCCAACTTGCCAATCTCCTATTCTAGCGTTAATAATCCACTACTAATATTATTTGCTCTCCCCTTTCAATCATTTCATCCGTTATCTCAATTATTTATTTTATTACTATATCTATTTTAACATTTATATACACGCTTATTATATTTGATTTTCTTTCCCCGTTTATTTTAACCCCTTTAATAATCACCTCGTGGCCCCATTCTTCTAATCCATCTATTTTTACTGATTTCCTAATTCCTACTATCACTCACCCTTTTCCCTCTTCCTTTCTTTCTTTCTCTAGTTGCAGCTTTTGCCCTCCATTCGTGGTTTTTATTTATAGGTTATTTATCCAATCCCGTTCCTTATTCTTTTCCATCCACGTTTCCTGCAGAGCAATAATTTCAAATTTATCTAAGTACTCCCTTAATCCCCGTACTTTGTTAGTCCCTGCTATGTTCCACGTCAGCATTCTTATATCTCCTACATCCCTCTCTTTTATCCCGAAAAAAACTTTTCTTCTGAGTTTACTATTTGCCCTTTTTTTCATCCCATTCGTACCATATTCCCTGTATTTTTATTTTTTGATACCTTAGTTGCGTTTCCAATCCCCTTGCCCTTTCCTCTTTCATTTCTAACCAGTTTTTTATTTCTTTTTCCCTTTCTGTTAGATCATATTCTATCCATACGTCTATCCCTTTCAACATGGATCTTTTTCTCATTATATCGATTTTATTTTCCATAGACTCCAATTCTACTACTAGACCTCCCCTATTGCCCTAGTTCTTTTAATGTATATTGCCTCATTTAACTTCTCTTTAATAATTCCTCTAATTTCTTCCATTATTTTTGCCCCTACCGTTCTGACTCACCTGACGAAGACACTTTTCTTTCTACTTTTCCTCTCCGCCATTTCCCACTCTAACTGCTTCTCACCTAGCTTCTCCGGTACTACCTTTAAATATTCCCTTTCAATTATTTCTTCTTGATCATTATTATTCATATCTTCCCTCCCCTCCTTCGCTTGCTGTAAATCTCTCCCACCTCTTCCCTTTGGTCTTCATCATTCTCAATCTCATTTTCTCTCTCATTGCCCGCCTCTCTTATTACTCCACCCTCATTTTCTACCCATGATTCCCTCTCTTTTTCTTTCAAAACTTTTTCAAGTTCTGCCTATAGTTTTCCTACCCTCTCACTATCCTCTTCCCTCAACTCTTTCATAATCTCGATTTCTCCCTTAAGTTCCCTACTTTTCTCTATTTCCCTTTCCATATCCACTCTCATTTTTGCTAATTCTCTTTCTAATTGCTCTTTTGCCTCCCCTAACCTATCTATCTTATTTTCTAGCACTCGTAATACCTTAAAAACTACAGTATCCTCTTCTTTCGCCATGTCTGTTGTCGGTCCTGTGACGCCCTCTCTCGGTCCCGCTCTATATCTCTTTTCTTGATCCTCCCCTGTAGTCTCGACCGAATCCCCCTCCGTTGGTATCTTAGGTTTCTCTCCTTCTGCTGTCGTCCTCCCAGTTGCCGTTGCCTCTGTTATTTCCTTCGCTATCCCCTCCTCTCTTTTCTCGTTCGGGCATTCCTTGTTCCCGTCATTATTTTCCTCCCCCTTTTCTTTCTCTTCAGCGGTCTTTTTTTCCTCACTTATGCACCTTTGTTTCTCATTTCTTTTGGGTGAGTGCTCTAACCTTTTCTTACTCCCAAAGTGTACCTCAAAACCGCAGTTTCCCTTCTCCAGGAAATTCTTCAAGTGGATTGCCTGCTCCTTATCCTTTTCCTCCTTCCTTGGTCTCCCTTTGTTCCTCTTAATTGCATCATCCTTCCGTCCTTTGTTGCTGCCTTTGTCCTCCTTGTTTGATTCCTCCGCCATCTTTCCTTCCTCTAACCTCTCTCCTCTCTGACAATTTGTATCTTGTCTTTTTCTCTTCTTTTTAGCTGTTTCTCCCTCAAATTTATTATTCTCTTTTCTTCCTTTTTTCTGCACTTCACTTTTTCTACCTTCTTTTAATTTTCCTCTTTTCCACCTTAAAAGGGAATTCTAGCCGGAATCCTCATCACACTCGCGTGTGTTATCTACTCCCGCTCGACATAGCCCTTCTCGATTCGTTTTTATTTTATAACTATATTTTGATGATATTCATTTTTTTTATTTCAAAAAATTATTAATAGTTTGTTTCTTGATAATTATTCGGTAATTATTGGCCATTCTACGATCATTGTTTACGTTGTGACGATCTGTATTTTATTTAATTATAAATTAATAAATTATTTTGATTATCACGGCTTGCCTGTCTCGTGCCGAACGGTTGCACGGGCAGGCTTTGATTATTTTGTAGCGTGGCGACTAAAAAGAGTAGGGCGCGTGGACAGGGACTGCTAGAGCTATGCTCTGGTGGAAAAACGTGAATAATATTAGTATTTTAGGTATAATAGTTCTTACCTTATTGATACAATCATGTAGGGCAGCAACGAATTATCGAAGAGCAGCGACGAAATATGTTATAATAATTATTATACGATATGAACAATTTTTATAGATGGTACGATTTTATCACACAAGAAAATAATGTTTTGAATATACTTTTTACAAGAATTTATTTTTATGATTATACACGTTGTGCCCACGATGGCATACAATACTTATGACTTATATACTGTAAACGATTGAGAGTGAAACTGAGTCTGGTCGCATGGGCCGCTGCCCGGTTTTTATAATTCTTGGCTATCAATGGGAAATTTTCAGCGGAAGCTGCATACGCGTGACTTGCATATCGCGCAATTAAGATGGCACGCTCGGTGAGAAAAGTCGCGTTCTCTCCGCTTTTCTGGAAATTGAATTACGTGATCTTACTATTATTTTAACGACTTTGTTTTTAAGTAATTCAATTTCCAGAAAAGTAGAGCGCGATATTATTTTAGTATAATATGTCGAAAAATTTATTTCGAAAGGCTTTACTATAAGATTGAAAAATTTTGTAATACAAAATATCATTTCGTTATACCTCCCTTGTTAGTGAGTTCATTGTCCTCAATGAATTTAAGTAATGCCTTTCCAAATAAATCTTCGATTTACATACGTTTTTAACAAAATTTCGTATAATAGTGTAATGCTAAAAAAATAAAGAAAATTTCTTTACATATAATATAATAGTTATAATATTGAACTTAATTTTATTATTCTATATTTATTAATAGCATAAAAACGCATTTAGTATTATCGTATGTATATATAAAAAAATGTTTGTAACTTAGATAGTTAATATTATACCTAATGTTGCTCAGGTGGAACTGTTTTGGGTTTCGGGTTGTGTGAGTTTATAGATTGGGAGCAAGGAGAGGTTTGATTGGTAGCACAATTGGTGAGGATGTAGGTGTGGGATTAGTCCTTTCCTCCTTGATTAGTGAGGGTAGTATCCGAGATGATCTTCTTCTGGAACCTCATCTATGCTGTGGTCAGGATCGTTTATAAAGTAGTGTCCTTGCAGCATTTCAAACTGTTCGGTATCCAGTTTATCAAGTAAGGATTGTTCATCCCAGGAAGTAATGGTCACTGGTATATGGTTTGTGTGTGGTACGTATGTTAGATTAGGCGTTGAAGCTCGTTGTCATGGACATATTGGGCATGCATTATGATCTTACGTATTTTTTGTATGGCATCTTATTTGCCCTGGTTAAAATCCCATTTCTCGTATTATTGTAGAGAAAGAGGCCAAGTTGTTATCAGGCACATGGTAAAATGGTCTAGTGGATAGCCAGTCTTCGTAGTTCAGTTTGGTCATCAGGTCGATTTCTTGTTCTGAAGTTAGTTCGACCTTCGCCTGTCCTACGTGTAGTTTGAAGATTGGTTTTGGTTCGGTCGAAAAAGGTTTTTGGCACTCTGTACAATTGGTCGGCACTCTCGATTCATTGTGTGACAATTTTCGTAACCAGGGTTGAATTTGAGTGTTCGCAGGAAATGGATTTTGGATGCTTGGTGCTGCATTATTCTGGAATCATTGAATTGCGTAGAGTTATTACGGTATAGTTGCACTGTGGTCTAAAGTTGGTGGTTCGATTTCCTTAATGGTGGTAAGGTTAGTCGTGCTTTTGCTGACAGATCTGCGATTAGTAATTACAGGACTGAGGTTAGAATTTGGAGGTTCATTAGCTAAGTTGAACCTAAGGGTTTTGTGTAATTCCACTGCAGTGGAATAGTGGAATAGTTGAGGGTGGTTTATACAAGATTTGTTTGGGGACAGGCGCAAAGGAGTACATAGGGACACAGTCGGGATCGAGGTCACTTGTAGTTTGTGTTGGTCTTGTGATGATTGATATGGGGATTGTCTGGGTTTGTTGTGTATGTGTTGTCTCGTGGGTTGGTGTTCTATGAGTGGTATGTTATTTGTGTGGTTTGATTGCGTGTGAGTGTCAAAAGATACTACCGCGCGCTTAGATTGTACACAAATATATAAAAATTATAAAAACATGTTAGAAAGATAACGCTAATGACAATATAATTTAGAATTTGAATTAGGTTTATTTGTTGTTCCTTTTTTGTGGTGAAGTTAGTAGTCCTTAGTTTTAGGTTGAGACTGGAGAAGAAATGTACTCTTGTAAATGGTGTGGTCGATGTAGGTGGTAGATTTATGTATTGTGTGTGAGCTTCACAGTCGGGTCCCAGATATAGAGTTCTAAATTCTAGAATTTGGATATCTTTCTTAGGGTTGTAATGGCATTGTATTTATATGTGATCTTCTTCCGGTGCAGAGAATAGCCATTCTTGGGTTGTGTCTAGATGTGTCCATGTCGTGGTGTCTGTTTGTTGAGTTTCGATTTTACACGCCTCCCATACTATATTTGAGACGTCGCTCAGGATATTTATCTCACAGGATGTTGTTCTTTTTGCATTGGGTCGTACGTTGCAGTAGATTTCTTGTCCTTGTTTGAGACATGTATTGAGTTCTGTATCAGTGATGAAAATATGTTCATTATTATCATTACACCTGGCAACCAAATGTCCCTTCGGTATTATTGTGGCTGATACTCCACTTCCTTGTGGTACCGGCATCGGATGGATTCTGTAGAGTTCGTAGGTTAAGGTTGTAAAGAGTGGAATGGTGATAAGGATATATATAATACCCTTATTTCTGTGGATATTTATCTAGGAAATTTTGCTTATTTCTGTTGTATGCATATCGATGTTTCGAAGCGTGGTGTTTGGTTTTTTATGTGAAACAGTGGTCCTGAGGCTTTGCATTAAATCTCAAGGCAATAACAAGGGACTAATGTTACCTTGTTCTGCTGCTTCAAGGGATTCAATTATTTCATTGTATATTGTTGCATGAAGGTCAAGTGTGGTTTCCAAGGTGGTGATCCATGCTTGTCCTAAACCGAAGAATTCTGAAAGTGAATTTATGTGTGTTATTCTTGCTCGCGTAATGGTAGTGAGGTAGTGTGTCAGTGTATTTCCCTTTAGTGTATCTAGTTTCCTTTGCTGACGAGTTATACCATTTATTATTAGCGTAGCTGATGCAGGTGTCCTTTCTGGTCTTGTTGTCACTGCGTGGTTAATGATTTTGAAGTTGTGAAATTGATGTACTTGCACGTTCTTCTTGTTGGTTGTGTTGAACTTTAAATTGTCCAGTTGGTTCCGTAGTTCTGTTGTAATAGATAATTTCTCTGCCAAATATTTGACTCGAGTTGTGTATAATTGATATTCTGTAGGGGTTCCAGGACATTCGTGTAATACCTGGTTAATCTGTATTTGTAGTTCAGTTTCATTATGTCTAACTGAGTTAGCATCCATTTCTGCTATGAATGTAAATTTGTCGATGGAGTTGTAGAGGCATCCAAGGAATTTGAAGTATAGGCTAGGATTATTTGGAAAATAGGACAATTGTAGGACCATTGGTATTGGTATGATATTGGGATGATTTGCGAGAGTATAACAACTACTACTACGGCGAGCATTATTCTACCTGTGTAAAACAGAAACAACATAAAGGAGTTAGCAAAAGAAAAATTTTGACCGACGCAAGCGGGTGATAAGCACATTACTTTAATTAATGCGGCGTTGAAGCTGAGCCAGGCAATGGTTGGTCATTATATACAAACATGTCCACACTCCTTTTTCTTTTTTTTTACAAGAATTTATTCGTTACCTTCCTCATTGTCGTGGTTATTATCACTTATTTGAAGTCCGTATTCTGACAGGTACGAAGCTCTGTTTGATGGTACTCGTGATTGAGGATTAAAAATTGCATTGATTGGATAGAATTCACAATCATAGCTTTCACTACAAGTCTAAGGTAACTCAGGTTGTTATTTGCGTTGTGTTGGACATTTTATACATAATGTTAGTATGAGAATTATTATTATAAATATTATAAAAATATTGGATCCAATGAATCCATAGGATATATACAAGTGCAGGGCTTTGTCATCCTGTTCAGCTATGAAGGATTCGTATTTATCTTGGACGTTTTCAAGTGATAAGCGAGGTTCTAGCTTAGTAGTAAAATATTTAGGATCGAATGTGGGAAAATAGATAGAGGTGTTAATGGTTTTTAGTTTATGATAAAAGAGTTGATCGATTTTTGAGATATTGAGCGATATTTTTGGTAGATATAAAAATTGTATGTTGAACCCAGATTTTTCATTCCTATTAGAGTTGTGTGTTTCTGTCGAGCTGTACACTGAGGTTGTATGTTTAATATTCCGACTCCTGTTAGTCGGATAAGCTCGTGTTGTTGTCCAGGACATAGAATATGTATTGTAGTGGGTTTGGGGAGAGAGTACAACCATGCATCAATGGAATCGATGTGAGTCCAGTGATGTATGTGGTTTGGTAGGTAACTTATACTACATTTTTTTAGAGTTTCTTCACTTGGTTGATTAAGGAGTAGATACTCACATGCCATGTCTCCGTCAGCTTCGTGTATGGGTTGGTCATGTGTACATATTCTGTAGTTGTATGTATGTTTCCATTTTGTAAAGCTTTGTTCTGACAGAAAACTGTAGGCTCTTTTGTCGTGACTAAGTGAGATATATGGTGCTTGAGGTATTATGAATGCTGATGCTGTATAGTTTTCGTGTGTCTGCGCAATTGGTATGGGATGCATTTTATATAATTCAGTAGCGAATGCATTTAACATGGGTATAGATATTTCAATTAAAAATGTATCTTTCCTAAAACCTAATTTTACTGGTGCTATTTCTATAAGTTTATCGGTTCTAGCATGATTAATGGGAATGGGGAATTCGTATTCGGGGTGGAGGTCGACTATTTGTCTGATTATTTGTTCTAATTTGTCAGTGGATATGAGAGATGGATGTAAATGTCCTATTCTTTCTGCACGTACAGCGTCTAAAATGGTTTGAAATGTTTCTTTGTACATATTAAGGGCTGATTCTATTTCATTTGTAATTTGGTCGTATTCTCTAGTGACATTGTATCTTTGCCATATGTCTTGAAGATCGTCAATTCTTTTTGTGGTTTCTCTTAAAGAATGTAGGGTGGCATTTATTATCTTTCTTGAGGAACTCAGTTCCTGTTCTATATAATTTATTTTGTGTTTTACTATGTGAGTATCCTTCTTTGCTATTCTGGCTAATTTGGTCTGGCCCTTAAATAATAGGTTAATTTGCTCGGTTATATGTTCCCCGTCATTTTCGGATAAGGTTTCCAAAAGACTTTTACGAATACTTCGTACGAATCCGAAGGGAGCACTTCGTCTTTTTATTATTGTGGGTGTGGGTGTTTCTGTGGGGTCTATTGGTTTGACTTCTTCCATGGAACGAATAAGGTCGTTATACATTTCTCTAACTCTTGTAAACCTATTTTCTATATAGTCCAGACGTTTAGTGAGAGCAGTACAGAAAAATGGATGATAGTAACAGGAATACCTTATTGTTTGGACTGTGCGATTTAGGTATGTAGAGTTTAACTGCAATGGAGTAATGTCTAGAAAGACTATAATCTTCCAATCCGCTTGGGTGTATCTAATATCTTCAAGGCGTTCATAGTAGATCCGAGGGTTTTCATTTTTACTTCATCTGGAACAAAATGGTGATAAGCTGGCTTGATTTTATCCATGTGTTTTAAAAAATGTTTTCCGTTTTCGTCTTCGAGAACAGCATTGTGTTGTTCAAATATCTCTACAATTTTATATGGTTCTTTGTACATTTTATCTAATTTGTTTAAACGGGGTTCCTTTAATACATACACCATATTGATTGGTGAATAAGTGTAAGTTTTAACTCTCTTGTCGTAATAGTGTTTGGACTTGTATTTTTAATTGACTAATGATTCACCTGCAACTTTCCTAATGTCATTTAGTCTGTTAACTAAGTCAGTCACATATGATGTGTATGTTTCTGTTTCGTCTGTTAAAAATGCAGATGGCGTTCGTGCTGTTTTTCTGAAGATTAACTCAAATGGAGCAAAATTTGTTGATTCATGTATACTAGTCTTGTAGGAGAAGATAGCAAATGGTAATATTTTATTCCAATCTTCGTATTTGTCAATATATTGACGAATGTATTCTATAAGTACGAGGTGACTTCGTTCTAGACTGCCATTTGATTGAGGGTGGTAGCCAGAAGTCGAAACCTGATTTATTTTGAATATTTTGGCTAGCTGTTGCATTACTTTAACAATTAAAGCTGGTGCTTTGTCTGATAAAATTATACGAGGGGAACCGTATAAAGTTATCACGTGTCGTGCCAGCGCGTCAGCTATTGTTTGTGCCTTTACATCAGTTATAGCGACAGCGATGCACTATTTTGTTAAGTTATCCTGGATTGTTAGCATGTGCTTATTTCCATCGGAAGTTAAGGGGAGCGGACCTACTGTATCGATGGAAATTTTATCGAAGGATTCGATAGGTGTATCTGTTATTATTATAGGTTCCCTATTTTTTATTCGAACTAATTTTAGTTCTTGGCATTTCGTACAGTTCCTGATATATTCGGTTATGTCAGATTTCATTCCGGTCCAGTAAAATTTTTCAGGGATGCGTCTGTAGGATTTATTTACACCTCTGTGTCTTTCTATTATGCTGTCATGATTTTCTTGTATTATGTCATTTCGTATGTCCTCTGGTGGTATTGTTGTAGTTCCGTAACAAATGTATAGTGTGCAGTCACATTTACTTAAGGATTCGATAAGTATATCCAAAAAGGTGGAAAATGTTATTTTGTCGGTCATGTCATTGTGTTTGGATTGTCTAATAGTTTTTATGTTGTATTCTATGAGCACATTAGCTAGTGTTTTTCAAACATTTTTTAAATCGTAAATAGAAAATGTGTCAAAATGTTTATTTGTTAAGGTCGCTGTTAATATGTGCATCTTAGTTTTTGGGATTATGATTACTTGACCTATTCTAGATTTACATTTTTTAAAATTATTTTTATCAATCTTTCCTAAATCTAATAAAAGCTTGAAAATGGGAGTTGCAAATTCACAATCGGCAGGATTAAAGTGTAAGATGTTATCTCTTTTATGAGTAATACTTTGATTTATTAATTTAATTTTTAATTTACTGTTTGGTTGTTTCCTAAATTCGGGGTAAAAAATTCCAGGTGGAATTGTATTAGAAGTTTTTATAGGGTTTTCGATTATCTCGTCATCCGTTTCCGTGAATGATTCGTCTGTCTCTTCTAGAACGGCAGGTAGTCTATTTCGTGGGAGTGGTTCATATTCGAGTGCTTCTTCTGTGTTGTTAGAGTCTTCTATTAATATGTCATCGACTATAGGGGTTGATCGGGCTATTGGTCTGTGTAATAGTTGGTAACGAAGCCCTTGATGAGTATGGTCCCACCAATACTCGTCTAAAGTATCTATTTCTTCGGATGAGGATATATCTGGAGGTGTAATTTTCTTAATATTTTTATTATTTTGGGCAGGAGGGTGGTCTTCGTTAGCTTGTTCGTCATCTGATGAGGATACATTTACTCTAGTTGGGGGTCCCTTTGAAATGAGACTAGGAAAACCATTTAATCTTCCTCTAGGAACGGGCTGTGGTACGTTAGTGTCGGTTGACTCTTCTTCAGAAAAGGTGACCCTTTTCTTTATCGGAAGGTCTAATAGGTTTAGGAGCGTTACTGGTAGAGAGCGGTAGGTTTAATATTTTGGATTTATTGATTGATTTCTTTATTATAGAAGATGGTCTTTTTGATACTGTTCCTTTGCTAGGATCAGTGACTTTTTGTCTGCGTGCAAGGATTCTTTCGGCGATGATTGCACCGGCGACGTCTGAGTCAGATCCTACAGTTGTTGGAGGTTTGTATTTAGATCCAATCGGTCTACCTCTTGTTGAAACTGTTCGCCTTGTTGTGTTACTTGCATGTGCGGAAGAGGATGTAGGTAGAGCGATAGCATTAGGTTGTATGGGGTTCCTTGATACTGTATCGGCATTGACATTTAACCTTCCGGGTTTATATAAAAATTTATTCTCATACGCACGTAGTCTAGTTCGCCATCTTATGAGTCTCTGTACAAGTGGTTTTACAGAGTCTATCCATTTTAATGGTTCATGATCGCTTACAAGAGTGAACTCTTGACCATATAAGTATGGCCGGAAATGCAATACTGCATATATCACAGCTAGACATTCTTTTTCCATCGTAGTGTAATTTTTTTCTGCTGGTTTCATTATATGAGACATGTAGGCTATAGGTCGGTCTTCTCCGATCTTACCTTGACTTAAAACGGCACCAACAGCGTAGTCTGATGCATCTGTGGATAGGATAAATGGTTTATTGAAGTCAGGATACTGAAGAACAGTGCGTTGCATAATGCCTCCTTCAGGTCTTCAAAACTTTTTTGGTGATCGTCTTTCCATTGAAAAGCTACCGTTTTCTTTAGAAGGTCAGAAAGTGGTTTTGCTCGTTTTGAAAATCCTTCAATGAATCTTCTGTAATATTCGGCATGTCCTAAGAATTGTCGAATAATTTTTTGATTTTTATGTACTGAAAATTTTTTTATTACTACTGTAATTTTTGGGTCAGGCTTTACCCCTTCTTCGTTGATAACGTGTCCTAAATATTGAACTTCTTTACCAAGGAATTCACACTTGTCAGGTTGAAGAGAAAGTTTTGCCTTTAATAATCGATTGAATAATCTTCTTACCTTTTTGTCATGCTCTTCCAGACCTGACGCGAAGACTATTACGTCGTCTAAGTATACGAGCAATTCTTCATCTAGAAGTGCCAGCAGTATTCGGTTCATTAATCGTTGAAACGTTGCGGGTGCGTTCTTCAGACCAAAGGGCATTCTTTTGTATTCAAAATGGCCAATTCCTGTGCTAAAAGCAGTTTTGTGTTGGTCCTTTAAGCTCATTTTAATCTGGTGAAACCCGCTGGCTAAATCATAGGTGTCAAAATACTTAGCTCCACCTAGCTTCTCTAAGATTTCATGAATTTGAAGTAGAGAATGAGCATGGCCAATGATTTTCTCATCAAGTGCTCTGTAATCGATTACCATTATCCATCTTTTATTTCCCTTAGAATCGGCCTTTTTAGGGACGATACATAAAGGATTACTGTATGGAGAGGTGGAATTCTCAATTATTCCATCGTTAAGTAGTTTGTTCACTTGTTTTTGTATCTCGTTCTTGTGTGCAGGAGGATATCTATATTGCTTAACAAATACAGGTACATCATCCGTTGTTGGAATTTCTATGTTCCAAAATGTCGGTTGCTGGTAGTTTGTGTCTAGGCATAGGCAGGCGGAATAGTAGTGGATAATCCATAAGTATCCTTATTACGTGATCCATTTCTTCCTGGTCTAGTTGGTCTAAACGCAAAAGTTCTGATTGAATGATTCGTTGACGTCTTTCCTCCTGTTATAGCATTTCTTGATCACTATCATCCGTCTGGAAAAAATCTTCTGATTCCTCCAAGTCATAAGGGCGTAATTCCTGGGGTCGAATTTCAATTTCGGCGTCTGCATCATAAGCGTTGATAGCCATTATGTAACACTCTTGATTGTTGTTGGCTACTACAGCTTCGACTACAAATATCTTTTCTGGGGTCTCAAGCCGTGGTATGTATCCCGTTTTTAAATCTGTAGGATGCAAATTTATTTTTATTTTAGTTCTGGTTCTAGCCTGTAGTATATATTTAGTAGGTTTCGACTTTCTGTATTCAAAATTTATAAATCGAATAGGCTTAATTGGTCTAGAAGATGTAATTAGAGCATTATGGTGAAATGAAATTTCTGCGGATTCGGTTTTTAGAAAATCGACCCCTAATATTCCTAATACAGGAATAGGGAGGTCTGCTGTCAAGACCGGAAATTTTATAGGTTGATCGAAAACAAATAATTTATGTTAATCCAGCAGTGTTTAGACTATCTTTTGTAATGCCAGTTATCGTCATAGATGCATGCCAAGCTATAATGTTTTAATGCATTTACATGTATTAAGTTTATTTCTGTTCCGGTGTCAATTAAAAATTGAGTAGGTTGTTTTAGTTCCTGGGCGTTCAAGATTACTAGTGGTGCGGTGACTCGTCCAGGGGATCCTTCTGGAGTTCCTCTGTGAATATAAATTTCACCACTGGTGAACGCTGTGACGGCTGTTCGCTGGTCGATGCATCTGTTCGACGGGCGGGCAAGGAGTTTAAATGCTCCTCAGATTTCCTTCGAACCATTGGTTGTTGAGGTGGGTAATAGTACGGAGGCATATAAGGTGGTGCATTGACATAGGCGAATGGTTGTAGTGGGTACGCATATAATGCAGGTTGCACATACTGATGTGGTACCTGTGGAGGGTACCTTGTAGGTGTTGTGACTCGGATAAACTGGTTCGGATGATCCAGCTGCGCGTCGAACACGGGTCGTAAGGATTAGGTCCGCTGGATCCTTGTATCCTTACGTTCGGCAGCCTTTGCACCTTGTTGAGCTGACAGAGGGAAGGGTCTCAGCGGACGCGAGGGCCGCCGAGTGTTCGCAATCCGTGTCAGAAAAGCGGAGCCACGCCACTGGTTAAGTGTGCGCAACTCTTAACTCAACTTAGTAACAACGTTTACCTATGGATAACAAAGGTTATTGGGAGGGAAAGGTTATTGGAGGTAACGTGTTGTTTATAAAACAAGGAAAAATAATATAATGTGTTTATATGAATATTACTCTTGTATTAATAATAATTGAAAACAATAAAATGTCTTATTTTATTCTATTAAACACAAAGGAAAAATATGTAAGGGTTATAAACAAATAATAATTTCGTAATATATAATGTAAAAATAAAATTTTGTGTAGCAAAAATGGTCTTCACTATAATAACCCCTATATTTGTTTTTTTTTATTGAATCATACTAATTATTATCAAGACGCGTATTTTTTCGTTCTGAATGAGATAAGATTACGTTTCATCCTAGCGTATGCGCGCCGAATGCGGCCCTTAAATAGTGCATTAACTGTAGCCGGTAAAAAAGAGATAAATTTGTTTCAGCAAAAATGTTGCTTTTAGCATATAAAATAGATGTGATTTTTTTACATTTTTTAAGCCCTTATATTTGAAGTTGTTTCAAGTTAAATATGACGTTATTGCTAAAATGTGTAAATTATTAATTTTTTCTACAATATTTGATGTTATTTTGATTTTATTTTTCTATAAATATTCCACTTCTGTCATTTTACGACTCTGGTAGTCACTATTGTACTGAAAAAATCTATCTTCATGATTTTTGGTGTAATGATTCGAGTGATCAAACCCACTTCTTTCAGAATATTTAGTTTTAAAATGAGTTTAATTAATCGAAAGGGGCATTAAAAGATTTTAGAACCATTTTTTATGAAATATTCTGAAATTTTGCTAAGAAATCCTTTGTTGCTATTTTTTAAAGAGATTTAATTTTGTTGAATAAATATAAATATAGGTTGAAACTTGCTAAAATTTGCAAAAAATTATTGCATCTTCATATTTAGCCTTGATCGACTTTGAACCTAAGGGATTCAAAAAATCTGAAAAAACTCGCATACATTCTTCATACCAAGAAGCACATTTTTACCGATGTAATAATAAAAAAAATTTTTTGATTTTGATTTCTCAGAGAATCATGCATATATATGGGTGATTCAACATCAAGTGAGATGTGTGAAAAATTTTAAAAAATGATGTAGTTCATACCCAAAATATGAAAAATACTTCAAACCCTTATCTCTATTGGCTCAGCACTTATGCCAAGCTGAAAAACATGATTAATTGCATTATTTTCATTTTTCTCAATTTTTCATTTTTATTTTTCACTTCAGTATTAAATAGAATAAATAATTTCATATTGGAACATTTTTTAAAGTATGAGGAAGCTAAGTGCCAATGAATTGGCAGCGGTTCTTATATATATATATATATATATATATATATATATATATATATATATATATATATATATATATATATATGGATGATTCCACGTCGAGTTAACAAGTAAAAAATTTTAAAACTCTGAAACTTTAAGAAAATGATGTATTTCATACCCAAAATATGTAAAAAGAATTTCATACTCTGTTTTTGGTTGTTGAATAGTAAACGAGTGGTTTTTTAAAATTCGGGTACTGCTAATACCGTTGAGAATCTTTTATTCAAGTGTCGTGTTGATTTATCATGGTCTACCTTACTATAAATAAAAATTTGTATGTTTTCGAAATGTTTGCTTGCCCAATGAAAAAGGGCTTCTGGAGTCAAAATCGCTTTAGATGGTTTAGCTAGAAGACTTGCTCGGTAAGCCTCTCTTTTAATTATAGCTCCTAAACCATTATATCCACTTTTACCGTGTGCTGTTACGCAATAATGCCATTCCTCTTCGATTCCAAAAGCTTCTTTATGGTTGATGAGATTAGTGATCTGGAATAGGTTTTTGAAATGTTGCTTTGCACCATCTGTGACGTATATCAAGTTTTTAACATTTTTAATAGTTTTTTTATTTCTGGAATCAATTGCTTCTGAATTGTAAAGACGGCAGAAGTATCGTGTTTTAAACTATCTGAGAGGAAGATGAAACTTTTATGTTTTAATTTAGAGTTTTCTTTATAATAATAGATAATTGGAAATACTGTACATTGCTGATTGTTGAAGTGAAATGCTTGAGAAGCATCTTGAACTACATATGAATAATTCTCAGAAAAATCGAATATAACAAGTACTTCTCCTTTATTTAAATTCTGTTTTGTTGACGAAATAAATTGAGACTGCTATTTCACTATGAATGAATGCGGTTTAAGAGTCTGTAGCTTGTCACAAAATTCATTTACAAAGTCAGAAACTTCACTCGTAACTGTTTTCAAAGTCGACCTATTAGTTGCTGTCCATACACTATATTGTACCTGATCGATAAAGGCACTATTTAAAATTTCAAGTAATGTCCTGAAAAAAAATGAAATATCTGAACATTTATGACATTGATCTAGGTAGCAATCGGGCGTAGGTGTTTTGCCCACAATTGATTTCAAACAATCATGATAATCACGAATTGAATTTTCAGTTTCTTTTGTTAAGCTGTTAATTTTAATTGCATCAAGCATCAATTTACAGTTCTGATGAATCGTACATACACATACTGAGTGAGTTCCTCTTGCTCCAGCCAAAATACAATGTTGCGGTCGGAGTTTTGCAAAAACACTGAAACTAACCGGATGATCTAAATAAGTCTTTTTGAACAATGGATGCAGTTCTTTGAGATCCATTAACAATAACCGTTTTTGCACTTTAATACGCTCACCATCAACTTTAACTGAACACGTGTCTTTGACTCCTGGCATCATTCTACCAACAGTATCGTCATTATAGAAATCATTAATTAATGTAATTGTAGCATTTGGTATAGTTTTACCAGCTCTTGCTGTAACATCGGCCAGTACACCACTTGCTGATCGTAATTCTTTAGCTTTTTTAGCTAAAGTTCGGGAAGTATCAAACTCTTTTGAAATTCGTCTTATACTCCAAGATTCTGGCGCAATAGTGAGGATTACGAACTTCATGGCATCATTACCTTCCAAACTTGTGAATGTATCTTTTAATCCTTGCAGAAGTTCTTCCAATTCAAGTAACCTGGTAGATGAAGCATCTTTTTCAGTAGTTAAGGAAGTATTTGGACAATCAGTACCTTGGTCTGCCGAGGTATCATCACATTCCATACTACTGATATCATTGGAATCGTCTATATTCATACAGCTATCAGATCGATTCAATGAACGTTTTAATCTACAATCATTACATACCATGGCAGTTACTGGTAAATTAGGCTTCTCCTGCAGTAATGCTTTTGATATTGTTCTTAAATTTGAACCCTTATGATTAGGTACGCCTTCATCGGTATAAGGATTGATGCACCTATCTGTACGGATTTTTTTTGACATGATGTTAAAACTGCCCTTAAAAAAACTGTTGCGCAAGACCTGGAAGGAACTCCCTTGAACTGTTCTTAGAAGGACTGTTGAAAAGTTGATTACTACAAATGATTCGAGAGCTTGACAACTATCCTGAAAAGGACTGTTGCGCAAGTCTGTACCCACGTGGAAGAAATTTCCTTCAACTATCCTTAGAAGGACTGTTAAAGAAACAATGAGTTCGATACTGCAAGAGCTCGCTATAACTATCCTGTAAAGGACTGTTACGCAAGCAGTTACGCAACGAGAAGAAATTTCCTTCAACTATCCTTACAAGGGCCGTTGAAGAAACAATGAGATCGCTAATGTAAGAGCTCGCTATAACTATCCTGAAAAGGACTGTTAGGCAAGCAGTTACGCAACGAGAAGAAATTTCCTTCAACTATCCATACAAGGACCGATTAAGAAACAATGAGTTCGCTAATGTAAGAGCTCGCTAACTATCCTGAAAAGGACTGTTACGCAAGCAGTTACGCAACGAGAAGAAATTTCCTTCAACTATGCTTAGAAGGACTGTTGAAGAAACAATAACTTCAAGGAGGAGTTATGCACTACAAAAGAATGTCGTTTAACTATTCTCGGAAGATTATTTGAAAAAATGAAAGCATAAAACGATAGAGGAAAGTACATATTTTCTTTTAACGTACAATATTTTATGCTGTAAGATATATTCGATGTTGGTTATGACGAGAAAAAAAATCTAATTATATCCAAACTAATGAAATCTAGGAAAAGAACATCTCATTCTATTTCGAAAAAGGTGCAATTAAACAAATACGATTGGGAACATAGTATTTAATT
Source organism: Gastracanthus pulcherrimus (assembly GCA_949152435.1). Classification (NCBI taxonomy): domain Eukaryota; kingdom Metazoa; phylum Arthropoda; class Insecta; order Hymenoptera; family Pteromalidae; genus Gastracanthus; species Gastracanthus pulcherrimus. Next base: position 110,497,045 of record OX424573.1, on the reverse strand, counting down.
AAATATTGATTTTTGTGTTCAATTTATTTTTCGAAAAGCAGCCCCTACATCTAACTGCAAAATTAAAAACACATATGCCCACACAAACATTTTCTAAAAACACGGGATTCGGACTCCATAACCTCAAGACATGATTATAACGCCTTTTTTATGAAATTGAAAATTTTACAATTACAAAGCTTCCTGTAGAAGGACGCAATACCATCATAAACATTACATTCCTGTCAAAATAATAGCTAAAATAGTGTCAAATTTAAACAATTTGACCTTGTCTTTGAACAGTTGTCCTTGAAATGACCTTGAAAATGAGGTTTTGAGTCAAGGTTAAAACCGAGAACAGCATTGTATTCCTCTGTTAAAAACCAACGAAGAATGATGATGAGCTTTTTTGTACACTATTTCCAGTCTCAACCACTTAACTGCATTTTTTGACTCTTCTTTCAGGTTATGGACAAAAGGTGGACCCAGATACCAAAACTAACGGTGGATTCGTATTCAGCGGAAAAAAATACATGCGAATAAGCTTTGTCCCTAATTTTTTTACCACTATTTCGAGTCTCAGCCACGTAAAACTGCATTGTTTGACTGTTCTTTGAGGTTATGGACATATATATTTTTTTTATTTTTCACTCCAGTATTAAATAGAATAAATAATTTAGTATTGGAACATTTTTAAAGTTTGAGGAAGCTAAGTGCCAATGAATTGGCAGCGGTTCTTTTATATATATGGATGATTCCACGTCGAGATAACAAGTAAAAAATTTACAACTCTGAAACTTTAAGAAAATGATGTATCTCATACCCAAAGTATGTAAAATGAATTTCATACTCTTACCTCTATTGGTTCATAATTTATTCTAAGCTGAAAAACATGATTATTTGCATTTATTTATTTCATTTTTCTCATAATGTATGTATAAGCCAATTTCTTTTATTTTTTTCTCGTAACTGAGTTATAGTACCATTCTAAATCTCGTTTTATCTTAAAATATACATCTGAAACTATCATTAAATTTTTTTCAACAAAATTGCTTGTGGTACACAGCGTAAAATTTCATCCGTGTCTTGGTAAAAATTTGGACCAACCAAAATCATCAAATTTGGTGATGCAAAAAATACTATCATATTCTGCATCAAATTCTCTTTCCAAACAACGCTGACTGAAGTACTTTATCTTTTATAGTTCTCGAGATAAAAATGCATACATTATGAGAGAAATTAAATAAATGCATATAATCTTGTTTTTTCAGCTTGGAATAAATCCTGAACCAATATAGGTAAGAGTATGAAATTCTTTTTACATATTTTGGGTATGAAATACATCATTTTCTTAAAGTTTCAGAGTTTTTAAATTTTTTACTTGTTAACTCGACGTGGAATCATCCATCTATATATATAATAATTTCTT